>BLKR01003918.1:0-126324 GCA_011170035.1 Teleogryllus occipitalis
GACCTGTCAGCGAGTGCCGTTTTGGGGGTAGATTCTACCGGCTTTTCGGGGGACGCGTTGGCGGCAGCCGGGGTGGGGGAGGCGGCGGTGAGGGTGGCCAGCGGTGGGAGCGCCGGATGCCCGCGGTGGGTGCGGCCAGCCTCTGAAGAAGGAAACAATGACCTGCTGCCAAGGGCGTTTGTGGCGTGGACGGAACAGGCATCGAGGCGTACTCCACTGTACATGTGCATTCTTGGAGTGGATTTCTAACTTAATAACTTGGATATAGTACAATTCGCAACTTGTCTATTAGCGGAAAGAGTCAACGTGCTTCTCTTCCCTAAATCAAAAGCCATCGCAGGCTTAGCAGAACAGGTAAGCCAGGTGGCGCCAGGCCCCCGCGATTGAGCAAATGCGAGCTTGAGTCTCTGTCATTCTTGGATGAATCATGGTGACCGTCTGGGAACCCCAGATACTAACGACGTTAATTCCCTGTCTAAAGTGAGAAATGGCTTATCGAAACGACAACAAAATTGAAACTATGCTAACTCTTCTACTCGATCATTGTATTCAAAATTCACGTATTTGTTTTACAAGAATATCGTGTGTTCCTCACCATATCTTTTTACATTGTGTGTGCCGTTCTTTGATGCTTCCTGCATCGAGTTCTATGGGGTTCCGCCAGGCTCTGATTGGCGACGAAGGGTCTGCGCTGGCCCTGGCCCCGCGCTAATTAGATGAGGGGTGGGGAGACCGCAGGACTGCCGTTCCGCACGCGCTCGCACACGCGCCAAGTAGCGATCCCCTTCCCTCCCACCTCCTCTGCCCCTCAAACACACACACACACACACACACGCACACACACACGCACACACACACACGCGCGCGCGCGCGCGCACACACACACACACACACACACGCGCGCTGCGTCCCTCCTCCCTCCATGCGCTCTTGGTGACCCAAAGTACAGTCGCTGCAAGATGCAAATACAGCAATTTAATGCAACGGAAATGTTTAACTAATGGTGGTGCTACAGCACATTCTTTCTCGCATTATTTTTAAATTTGAGATTTTAGAAAATTCCGAGAGTACAATGAAAATGAGAACCGGACTTTTCTTTTAAAGTTCACTTCTTCCGTAAGTCGAAAAGGTTTGAAGATCAAATTTTGAAAAAAAATAGAAATTTCATTAATTTCAGACACAAATTACGTGAAATCCACCAGTTTTTTTTCAAAAAATGTCCATGGTATTTTCAAAAGAGCTGGTTTTTTTAAAAAACACTGTCTAAAGCAAAAATTTCCGAAAAAATGGAGAATTTGTTGAAACGGGACTAGCAACATATTTTTTTACTGTCCCTGATATAAATGAGGAGAAAATTTAAAGAAAAAATTTAGCGTTTTTTAGAAAAAATTGTTTAAAAAATTCAAATAGCCTATATTTCGCGCAAAATTATACGAAAACTACTCGGGTGCAGAAAATCTGAACCTGAACTTATTTCAAGATCTGCCTTTAAAGAACAGATTTCATAAAGGAAAAATATCTCTCCTCAGACGGACGGACTGACACCTTTGCCGTCAATCGATTTTCCGGAATCAAGGACCCACAAAACACGAATTTTTGCTACATAATGTGTTAGAAGAAGTAATTTACTATAATTATACGAGTTGAATGAGGTGTCGCCGACGCTGCAAACTCTTGTAAAAGTATTATCATGGGATGAAAATTTCTGTCATGCATAGCTTTGTTCAAATAAGTTTTTACAGTCTCTGGCATTGCACATACCAATAAATCGTAGTAGCTGATAATTTTATGCTCCCCTTAAAAACCACTCATTGACCTTGCTGACCTTCCCAACACTCATTGACCTTGCATGTTACCTCCTTACGTAATATGGACTCATAACATTGCAATTTCAAAAATTAAAACCGCCGTAAAAAGGACTTGAAGATATAGTTGATGCGAATAGTTACAATTTAATACAGCAAAACGTTATATGCTTTTTTTGCTAATAAGCACAAAAATGCACATAGAAGATCACCTGCTAGCTGTTCTTCAGCGTTATTCTGTAATCCTAAAATAAGATCATTCTCAATTAGTTCCGAAATTCTGTGACAAAACCTTTTACAATTGATTCTTCTCTTTATTTGCACGCTTAAAAACGTAAATGTGCAAAGTCGAATGCTCATGTGCTTCCGTTCTCTAACATTACTCACAAATCTGTTTTTCTTCGTATTCATTTGGCGTTCTTCAAATTTAATAAGTTTCAAGGTAGTTAGGTGTTCGCATATTTATTGTTAAAAATACAGTAATACGGACGAAATACTATACTTGTTATGTTCAAAGCAGCATCACAGTTCTGCAGCGTTTTTCACATATTCCAGAACAATGCGGGTATTCCAGAACAATCATGGGTTAATTACGATCCTCGCAGAAGAGAACTATGACGTCGTGGAGCGACAATTGCATCTGTGTGATGGGGTTTAATCTACTCCATCTACATAGATCTATTTAGGTGGCGTTGGTTTAATTCTCCGACTACCTACTAAGATCGCAGCGCAAAACTGGCAAAAACATTTTTGGAAATTTCTTGGAATTTTCTGGCCTGATCCGAAAACAAATCATCAGTTCCCCACCAGGAGACCGAGGCGCGGATGACACCTCGTATGTCTCGACTGGCGCACGAAAAGTGGTCTAGCCACGAGTGACGGATTCTCATGCCAATTTTCACTTTAACCGTAGAAATATTTTCAGCGCCTATTGCACTCAGTTAAATCATGTGTTTCGTGTAAAGGAGACTATAGAATAAGTCTGACTTCCAATTCTACTGTTACTGCTACAGTATCTTAGGAAAAAGTCGAGAATTTTCCGGTTTTAACACTATTTATGTAAAAAGTATCATGTATTCCCCATATATTTCACCCAAGTATATAATATGAACCAGAAAATACTGTGAACCGATTTATTTTCTTCTGATATTTTTTATTATTGTGGATACTATCTAAAACAAACATCTAATACTATGAAGGGGATTACTGCCATTGCTATTGTTACTTTTGTTGTTTCTATCATTGCCGTGCTATGCTCACAAATTCTATGTTTACTCTAATTTATTATTTTTACAATTTAATCATGGGTTTATCAACAATCAATTATTAGATTTTCGGCAACTAGTATAAATTATCAGACTTTTTTCAACAATAAAAATTTAACATTTATTCATGTATATATTACAAGTTCAATTGATCTCTTGAAAATTATTTTCAATGTTGAGCATTAAAACACCGTACGGGTTTGAATATAGTTCGTAAGTTAACTACAATATCTTGTTAGATGGCTTCTCGGCTGACTAGCAGAATGTTGTCCATGGAATCCTTAGTATCCCAATTCTCGCGTTCTTGCCTATCATTAAAATAAATTTAAAATGTTCCAGATTGTTTTCTACGATTTTGTATTAATAGAATTTAATATTATCATAAAATCAATACGCAGTCTCGGCTTTCCATATCTTTGAGTGGTATGAAACACCTACTCACGATATTCTATCTTCAGCTACTTGTTTAAAAATCCTTCCATTTACGGAGCTACCCTAATATATATTTCCTCGAAACACAGAGTCTATTTCAATTCGAAATTCCAACTACATTATTAATAAAATTCACAATTACAATTTCATACTACTAATTTAACAATACCAAGCCTTTAAACCAATTATAAATTCTCGCCTCACTATCATTTTAATAATATTCCAGTCTATTCTGAAAATCCGTTTTCACCGCACCAACTGCTTACGTGTGTACGCTTCAAAATCCTTTTAGAGAACAATTCCTTGCGTCCTTCACGGCTTCCAATGCCCTCTCTACACCTTTTGCATAGAATGTGTTCGGTGCCGTGTCCATCTGCATAGCGCTATGACACCAAGCATGAAATATTACACTTTGTTGATCGGTTATCCTAAAAACGCGTATTCTTTGACTTCGAGTTTGAATACAATGTCATTATTCCAAACGCTGGATGTCGTTTTTATCATGTAAACTAAACCCGGAGTTCTTGTCTTATCACAGTACGTATGGTAGGGAATGAGTATAGGGGGTCGGCATAGCGCGTAAACCCATTCTCTCAGTTTCCGTTCTTTAGGTCAAAGTGATATTTTTTTACGATTTTTGCAGTTTTTGCTACTCGGTCGCCATTGGCGGTTTGAGCACCAGGTCACAAGCGGCTGGGAGGCAGATGTTTTTATGCACGAAGATTATGTGTGTGTTGAAGTGTAACGTATTCCGGCAGCGCAAGCTTTTAATGGAGCATAATTTAAATATCCATTTTCCTCTTAAATCTGTTCAACGGATCCCTGGGCGATAATTCCCTAACCAGGAGGATAATATTTACGTGTTTTCGGGTCAATGGCGTTTTATAAATCGTACCAAAGCGTCATATTTTCTCAGTGTATTATACAGAATTATTCGATGATCTGTGGAAAAATATCAGGCGTTGACCCTCGGACGTTTCAGCAACCACACAGGAGTAAGTGACATAATATACTTTTCATTCTAACGCAAGATATTGATTTTAAAAAAACGAAGAAAATAAAAATATTCAATGGATGAGAACGCATCGTTCAGGAAAAGGGATTGAGGATTTCAAGTGCGCTGTGTCGCATGTTCTCTGTTGGTAGACTTTAACACCTGCTAATGCAATATTGGTATTGGCAACACAGAATCGAATAGTGCTCGTAACCTCTCAATTTGTTGCCCAGTGACCTCGCACCCTGAGCGTTTGTTTTCATCGGTTTACTGCAAACGCCGCACAGCGTCAATTTATGTGATTCAAAGAATAAAGGCCGATTCACAATGCAAACATAAACATGAGCATGGCGTTATCATAAAAGTTACGACTACGTCCATATGCGGACTCATTCACAATGCATTCGCATGAGCATAAAACGAAAGACGTTAACTTAATAGCTTATAAGCTTCAAGCTTTTGTGCTTATGCTTAGGTCAAAAATAAGTAATGAACCATCACAGTATGTTAACTCAAAATCGATATGGAAATAAGTCGATGGACGAACAATCCATGGCAAGAGCCCTTCCCCCAGGTCATGCACACAGTCGATATCTCGAAATCGATTCTCACATCCAACCAATAGTAAACTAGAATGTATCACAGTCAATAGAAACTCTTATTCTGCTTACTTTTATGTTCGACATTGTGAATACTTCAGTGTATCACTTATGTTAATGTTTACGTCAATGTGTCATGCTTATATTTGTGTTTGCATTGTGAATGAGCCTTAACAGTGCTGTACACCATCGAATTGCTTCTTTCTCGACCTGGAGTCGTCTGCTTACACTCTCTCTGACCGCAAACTTCCGATCATGACTTGAACTGCTTGAATTGTTTCGTTTTATGACCCCGACCGTTGTCATTTCAAAAGCTCTAGAGAAATCCACAATTTTGTTTGACCGAACAGAATTCCTGATGAATATTGTCAGGCAATAATCTTATGAATGGTTTTAATAAATGTCTGTAAAATACGTCACTTCACTATTTCCCTCTCATGTCTTTATTTCTCTAAAAACAATTTCGAATTCCAAGCTTATTTTCATAGTCTAAGAACTATTAAAAATACAATGCTATTTTCGTGGAGCATATGCTCAAACATGCCTTTTATTCACGAGACGTGTATAAATGTATAATCAGAATTCAGTTTCACTGACAATACCTAATTCCGTTACTAAAGTGACGTCTCCTGGTACTGTGACATCAAAAATACCACATACGTTCGGCTATTCCATTGACTATTGTTCAACATGGCTATCTAGTTACATTTCAGGGTTTTATCTCGTTATTTCAAAAACTATTCTCTTAAACTTTTATGCTACCAGAAGTTTCTAATTTTAATAAATGTAATTATGGAAAGTTCATAACACATTTCCGCTTAACGTTCGGAGTTCTTTTAACATCCTCCTCATTCATCACATTCTCCTGGAATGTTCCACCCCGTAACCAATATCCTTTCTACTACCGTATTCTTATTTATTATTAATTATATTAATATTTCTATATTTAATTTCCCCTACATAAATTGTTCCTTTTATTTGACTACGGTTACGATCAGGGTACATAACGTTTTTATTTATATTATTTTCTTATTTCTCTAAATATTTAACTCAAATTACTCGCCATATCAACTCAGTTTCTTTTTCCTGTTCTTAAAACTATATCGTTCGGCTTGACGCTCGATCGTCCAACTTTGTAGCTCATAACTGGGCTCGTGACAATTCTTGTAGGTATTATTTTAATTTTTACATACATGGTATCAGCACTGTATAATAATTCTGGTATATGTTCATGCTGTCTTCATTATGAGGAAATCACACTGCATTGGTAACCTGGTCCCGCAGATTGTGGCCGACCTGAGTGGAAATCGAGCAGCTTCAACAAAGTCTTCTTGGATATTTTCAATTTTGTTTTCATACAGTAGTGACACGAAGACATGAAGTGTTTTTGAGAAATAATAACCATCCGCGGAGAATACACGCACAGACACGCGCTCTTTCAGACACGAGAAATTTATTGGATGTTCATTGGGAAATAGCGCGGGATAACGTCTCAGTTTTGAGACCTAGTTTCATTGGGGGAACCTCATAATGTTTATCTTTTTTGACAGAGGCAAATTTGCATTTTTTTATTTTACCCCGGTGTGTACTAGTTTCAACGCGATAAATTTGCTGGTTCCGTGGAACTGTTGCTAACGTATTATCATAGGTAATACCACGAGTGCTTTGGAAATTGTCGATAAATTCCCGACCCGCGGAGCGAGGAGACGATTTATCTGAGAATTTCCAAAGCACAATAAGACTATGTCCAACAGAGTTCCAAAATGCACCAAATAATCAAAATAACTGAAGGCTATGTTAAAATCAAAGAGGTTATGTTAATGTATATTTGCAGTTTATTGGACATCGACATAACGATGACATACCGCCTGCTAAAATAGATGAGTCACAGTTGATGATTGTCCAGTAGGGAGAATCAGTAAGAAAAATGGGATAGAAAAAAGCGATGAACTTTTTCAGATACTCCGCCCTGATTGGGGCATTTTGTGTGTATAGTTAAATACTGGTTTGATTTTAATTTCACGAGCGGAATAATCATATTAAAATCGTATTGAATCGAGGTAGAAGCCTTCTGAAAAAGAGTGTGCAAATCTATGTATAATTGGTAAGTTTCTTTTGCCAAGAGGGAGTAACCTCATGTATATTTAAGGTGCACTTTTGTATATTTCAGGCATCTCATTTCACCTCCGCAGTGACGTAACTGGGCGCATTTTGCAAGGAAACCTCGAATTCACGCGCGGATGATCCGAAAAAGAGGACGCGTCCCTCGTAAATTAAATAACGAACTCTCGCAGGCCGCCCTAAGGGAGGTCTCCATAGGAAGGAGGAATCCGCCCTGCGCGGCGGATGCCCGGGGGCTTCCCTCGGGGAGGGGAGCTCGAGGGGCGACGCAACCCGCATCGCACCGCAGCGCCGCGGGCTGCCTACACACCAATGTCCAGGCACCTCTCCTGCACGCACTTGCCGTTGCAACTACACTGGACGAAGGCATACGCAGAGTTAGTATATTATTTAAATTTAGGAAAGTGAATTGTTTAGTTATTACATTATTTCCTATTAATGGTTTATTAGGTATTTTTTTGAGTCTAGTATTGCGTGCAGCAGAGTTTTTGGATCCATTTTTATTTGTAACTATGACAAAAGTAAACACTGCAAATATTTTAACAGCCAACCATTTTTAATTATACTGCACTTTATGATATTTTCTTGTATAATTGAGTAAATTATTTATCGTAATACTCTGTATCCTAATCTAAATACCAAAAATCGCTTTCGTATATAGTCCAAGACAGACAAAATACCAAAATCCACTGCCGCGTCGCGGTGTTGCCATTGTCGTATTGTACCTGAAAGATATTATTTTCACATCAATGTTGTAGTGTTAACTTCCTGCAAATTTCAAAAATACATAGGAACCACCTAAAATGGAATATACTCAGTTTTTATAACCGTGGTTTACTGCACTCCAGGAAAAAATTAAAGAAACAATTTTGATCCATTTTTGAGAAAATCATTTTTCAAAAACTGTCTACATCTCAAGCCAAAGTACGGGGAAACTACTCAGATTTTTGAAAAATTGTAGATAACCTTATTTAAATATCCACGTTTGTAAAACAGATTTCATTAAGAAAAAAGTTTTATCTTTAATTTTGTAGTTGTAGGAAGATGCTGAGAAATTTTGAACTTTTGAAATTTTTGAAAATTCAGTTAATTTAAGGAACATGAAACATGCACCAATTTTTAAGTGTGTTTTGTTCTCTCTGAGAAGAAAATTCAACTAAAATATGTTGAGCCATTTTGAGAAAAGTTTTAAAATGTTACGTTTTTATGTGAAGTACTCCCAAAAATAGAAAATACTCATTTCAAATTCATGGAGCCAAGAATCTTTTAGATTAATGTTGTAAAATTTTGGCGAAACTCCTGCTTTCGATTTACTTGCTAGCATTGTTCACACATGGATGGACGGAAGGACGGACGGACAGACGCACAGCCGGTCCTGCCGTAAAGAAATGTTTTGGTAGTAAGGATCTAGAAAATATAGATTGTGAGTACATAACGTATTAGAAGACAAAATTTTCTACATGTTGGAACAAGATTTATCCACTCTTTTACTCTCAGGGCCCCACATTATGAGTTTTTCTGTCAAAAACTTGCTTTTTTTGCCGCTGCGTTACAATATTTTCTCTATAATTCTAATGCATGATGCAAGAGAACAATAATCGTAAAAAAGTCTCAATAGTTCTCTCTCAAGTGTTCTTTATTTTTATACGAATAAAGAGGACTTAGCCTACTTTATCCAATTTTGATTAAATCCCTTGTAACTTCGAAAGTTGTAGATCTGTTTTTTCGAACTCTACGAGTACTTCAATATCCAAACTACATATTTCTTTCTTAACGCAACCCATTCCTTGATATTAAATCTTTTGTTAATTTTTGTGCAGATTTTCAAAATAGTAGCCATTTTTGCATGATTTTGATTTATGATATTATTTCTGTTTCTCGTGTGATGGCTCAGTGCCAGTGGCATAGAATACGCAATATTAAAATATGAAGTAACAATTACCAAGAATATTAGAGTACTGCCTTGTTATATTTTTCTCCGAAAATATAAATTTATTATTACTGAATCTAAACAATCCTTGAGACTGAAATCTCAGTAGATCATTTTCATTTTCTTAATATCGTTACGTTAAAATAAATGCATATAAATAAAAATAGATGCAACACAAATCCAAAACATGATACCATTAAATAATTTCAACTTCGAGTAGAAAATCATTTAGTAACGATGTTCTGTACATCTCACCTGATTTCTGCTGAAGAAACAAATAGAGTGGTTGTGTACAAGAGGGGAATCATTTATCGCGTAGCTGTATGATCGTCGTTTACCCACGCGAGGCAAACAATGTCCTTGCGATACGGAGTGAAGCGGGCGGGTCGGCAGCAAATCTATTCTTTCCGGGGCTGCGGGGGGGGGGGGCAGTCGATGCAATCGCATGTCCCGTGCGCCGGTGACCTCCAGCTTCGCGCAGTACGACGAGGGGGCGGGAGCGCGAGGTCGGCAGAAATAGACATAAATATGCGGCATACGGTGCGCGCCGTAAATATATCTGGAATAACGCAAAGCGCCGTGCCGCACCGGGCGCCGCCTCTGTCCTCGCTATCTCTGCCGCCGTCGCTGTCCTCGCCGTCGCCGCCATCTTTGTTCTCCTCGCAATCTCCGCTGCCGTGGTTGCTGTCCACGCCATCTCTGCCGCCGCCGCTGTCCTCGCCATCTGTGCCGCCGCCGCTGGCCTCGCCACCTCTGCCGCCTCCGCCTTTGGTTTCCTCGCCATCTCCGCCACCGCGGTCGCTGTCCTTGCCATCTCTGCTGCCACCGCTGTACTTCCCATCTCCGTCAACGCCGCCGATGCTGTCCTCACCATCTCCGCTGCCGTCAGTGTCCCCACCATCGCCGCAATCGCAGCAGCGACCCCGCTACGGCGCTCTCCGTCGTCGCCCCCCTCGCTCTCCTCCCCTTTACCGCCCCCGTCGCTGTCCTCGCCATCTCCGCCTCCGCCGCCGCGGTTGCTCTCTTCGCCATCTCTGTCGCTGTTGCTGTCCTTGCCCTCTCCACCGCCGTCGCTGCCTCCACCATCACCGCAACCACAGTCACATCCCTGTCACTGCCCTTCCCGCTCCCGCCCCTTTCCCCGTAGCCCCGCTTTCCCCACTGCCAACTCCGCCGCTGCCCGAATGCCAACACGCGGTGCGTCCACCTCCGCGATATCACATCTCTCGGTAGTTGTGGCATAGTTAGGCGACTTTCATATTTTTTCTACAAAGCTGTTCTTGTTCCTAAGACCCAATCCTGTTAGCCTGACACTCACCTTGCTGCCAAAATGCTCCTAGATAATGAAAACTGAGGCAAATGGGGATGGGGGATCAACGCGTATCCTGGCCCCAATGATGGGAGAGGAGACATTGAGGAGAGAATAACATGTAAGTGAACATTTCTGGCAGTCAGCCTCTAGGATTCTTATCCATGCAGTAGTCTCGTTCGCTCGACCTACTAAACTGATTTACAGCATCGGCCCTTCTCGATACTCGGACTTAGAACGATCGATTGCCTACGTATGTCGCTTCGGCTGAGGACTCGCCACTACACACGAAAAAGCAGCTGATGAAAAAGTACTTTCATCCCAAATCTTTCGACTTTCAATGCATTGAAAATGATGGCGTAAAAGCCTCATAAAAATTGCTAAAAAAAGAACTTTCTAGTTTCCAACTTATCAAAGTCATTATGTGATTGACCTTGATGCCTCCCAACTGCAACCAAATAGAATAATCAGCCTCCACTGGATACTTAAAACAACGTAGGTTTACACTAATATGAACTCTTTTAGTAGTGCTACGAAGTGTCTGTCACTTGCCCAAATTGAGTAATACCAACTTCGTATAACTTTTGCTAATAGTTTACCCAATTTTATGAATAGTCTGTAGATGTCTGAATATTCTGTATTCACACATACGGGATAGGAGCGGGTCTGTCACAAAAGCATGCAGCAGGGATCGAACCTCCAATCACCTTCGCATATACAATCATAGTAACCATCTATGAAAAGAGATCTCTATGTGTGAATGTTTCTTTCTTTAATTTTCAAAAGTTGCTTCCATTCCTTGACACATTTCACTTATGTGATTCAGTATTCCTCAAATAACATATGTTGCTTTAAAAGAATACGCAGCTCCTACACGTAAGTCTTACAGCGGATTTTACGTGATTAAGTTTTCTAACGCAAGATTGTTCTCTTGATACTGATCGTTGATTAGTGCGATTCATAGCAACGTGTCCTACTAGCCCACATCTGCTACAATTTCTTTGACATGTTCGCTCTCTTCTTCCCGATGTTTCTTTATTATTGCAACTTCTGTATTCGTTGACATTTTTATGGGGTCTGAGGAGTCACCTCATGTGACGTTAATAGTGTAATGATATCTTCAAGCTTAGATTTGCTAAGATTTATTGCATCTATTAGTTATTTTTATTTTTTGTGGGTGAAAAATTACCATGTCTCAAATTTAAAAAAAAACTGCATAAGAACGCTACTTTATTTATTACGGCAACTAAAAAAATACCTGTCTTTACTAAAGCTTTCATTTTGATCCATTTTGAACCATTTTAAGTGTGAGTGGTTTGTTTCTTCCTTGAATTAAAATTTTTAAACTGAGCTGTAACTTCTTGACAGAGATTCACACAGTATTGTGTAAGCTTCTGCTTTAGTTGTTTATAAGGTTACCTGATGGGGCTATAGAGGAAAGAGATCGTTTTGGCAGGTCGGGAAAACAAATAAATGTTAGTCAGGGCGACGACATTGCAAGATATAGTGATTCTGCCCTTTACAAATGAACTATATGTAAACGAACTCACTGACAAAATAAGTGCACGGCCATAAACTTTAGTTACGTTGTCAGCTGTGACCAAGCAGTAGCTGTCAAAGCGGCCCCTTCTGCTAGTAATATCACTGTATGAGATGAGATTAAATGGCCGCAGTAGCGTTACTCTGTATCTAGGACTCTACTCCTCCGCAGTTCGAACTGCACCTGGTGTCGTCCTCCGGTACTAGTCAGTCGGACTCGTATTGTGCTGTGAGCTCAATCGTATGTCGCTGGCGGCGTAGCCATTACAGTGGGCTCTGTGCTCCGGACCCATGGCCCGAAGCGATGCCGTCCTTAAGAGTTTTCAGTCGTGATTGTGAGATGGGATACAATCCCAGTACTTCCTATAACGCCTCTGTATTCTGCTCCTTCTACAAGTGTAATCGCATGCCGAGACCGATAACTCAGAAAGAAATCTGTGAGCCATATGTCTGTGTGCGTGATTGAGGAACTAGCTCCAAACACCGAGAATCGGGTTCAAGCACCGAGAATGTCTCATGGACTAGCTCAGACGTTGAACAGAACCGAGATAAGTCTAAGAGCTACCTCGGGGAGAATGAATAGTCTCTTCAATAGCAAGTATTCTCAAGGGAGCGGTAGTTACTGCGGGAAGCCTTGGTAGGCCCTCTATACGCCAGAGATAGCAGCCGGGAAGGAAACAGAGCAAGCATTTCACCTTTATTTAGAGATAAGTGTGTTTAAAAGAACTCGTAACTCTGCCAAAATTTTGAATCAGCCTCGTTCAAAAAAGTCTGCCAACACCGCTTGGATGGTGTATTACGTAAATTTTGTAGTGTTTACTTATTACATTCTTCGGGTCTTCTAGACATCTCCTCTCCAGTCTCCAGTCTAGACATTTTCTCTCAATGGGCATCCCCTGTGATAATTTAAGTATCAGACAATCGTGTCCATGTATCTCGTAAATTCATGTCGGTCAAATACCTACTTTAAATATCGGACCAGCGAATCTGCGCTTGGTCAGGTGTAAAGCCAGGGAGATAGACCTGCACTAGTAGGACCTTAAGTCCTTTATGCACACTTACAGTACCCTTATTAAAGGAATTAAAAGCATGGCAAAGGTAAAAGGTGGTTCGGGAACCATGCCACAACACGACTAATGTTAATGTCTTACGTAAGATTCAAATCCACAGTCTGAACTTAAAGCTTAATTTAGCGCAAAGCCCCAAACTCATGATTCACCAGGCCGGCAAGGAACTGAAGGAAAAGAGTTGTAAGCTGATACAAAGTGGTTGAGAGATCTCCCCCAAGCCACAACATACAAGCAAACATCCATATTTTAGACGAAATTAGTACCAGCTACCCTTCAAGCCGAAATCACCAAGGTGACCGCCATAACGATCCGGGCATTGCAGTTCGATTGCTGTTCCTTGTATATTTTATTTTAATTATTTTTGTTATGGTAAATATGAGGCGAGTTTGGGCAACGCCCGTCCTATGCCCACTATCCTTTACGCGTCCTTTGGACGCGCAAGACGCTATCTCCCTCCTGGAGACGCTCCGCATACTTTACGCCTCTCCGCATTGTTTTCGTTTTACTTGCACCTCCTCTCGTCTTCTCTGTGTGCTTGGCCGTATCTCCTTTGTCTGGCTATATACACCCCTGCGTTTTCGTTTGTTTTTTTATTCGACTGCCTTGTCCGCATCTCGCCCTTGCACACAACGCCCGTCTCTCGTCGTCCCCACCATCGCATAAGCCCGCATCGTCCGCGTGTTGGTATCGCCACGGTCATCAACTCGGCCCGAACCCACCATCGCCACCACACACTCACCGCCGCCAACGGTAACGCTATTGCCGCTGTCGCCGCCACCGCCACCGCCACCGCCACCGCCGCCGCCGCCGCCACCGCCGCCACCGCCGCCATCGCCGCCACCGCCGCCACCGCCGCCACCGCCGCCACCGCCGCCACCGCCGCCACCGCCGCCACCGCCGCCACCGCCGCCACCGCCGCCACCGCCGCCACCGCCGCCACCGCCGCCACCGCCGCCCCCGCCGCCACCGCCGCCACCGCCGCCACCGCCGCCACCGCCGCCACCGCCGCCACCGCCGCCACCCCCGCCACCGCACAACCGCCAACACCACCGCCACCACCTCGCGCCACTGTCCCCACAACCACCCACCGCCGCCCGCCGCCGCCACCGCCGCCACCGCCGCCACCGCGGCCACCGCCGCCGCCACCGCCGCCACCGCCGCCGCCACCGCCGCCACCGCCGCCACCGCCGCCACCGCCGCCACCGCCGCCACCGCCGCCACCGCCGCCACCGCCGCCACTGCCGCCATTTCCACCCCCACCTCTTCCGCCTCTGCCCTCCGCTACACCCAGAGAGGAATCGATGCTGGGAGCGGCGGCGAGAGGCGGGAGACAGTGGTGTCAAAAGCACTGAACCCCCTCGACCTCGGCACGTTAAATGCATTTCTCGTGGCCTAGATTCTGTACGGTAGACGTGCACTTCATGTGGCGTAGTCAAAGTTTCTTCGTTAAAGACGGGAATTTACTATGAAATTAAACTTCACGAAAAAGTTATGAACAGTATAGGTTCCAAACATTTTTATTCTCGACAGGTGAAAAGATGTATAGGTATTCCAGGAAAGTTGTTCGATGTCATTGTTTTCGCTATTTATAAGTATTAGTTACGTAAATAATTAAGTTCATGAAATATGCATTTTGTTTTTTCTGTGCCCTACTTTGCCTCTTGTTCATGACAGGAAACCCCACTCACCTTAAGTTGTTATAAATAGTACATAAAAAATACGTACTTAAGGTAATAAGAGAAGAAAATTCAGGAAACTAGAAATCGAAAAACTGAATTAAAAGAAAGGAATACCTGGAAATACGGTGATTAAAATATCATTAGTGTCTGGAGTGGAGATGATCTGAGATACGCAAAAGTTTATGTGCTGTGGATAGTTTATCAGTGAATTCGCATTGATGGAATGGTATGTGGCATATTTTTTAAGGTAATGGTTTAATCTTGTGAGGATTAATTTCTCGAAATTTTTTGCTGAAGTTGGGAGGAGACTTATGGGCCTGTAGTTATCAGGGATTCTTATTGGGTTTGGAGATCTGGAGGATGATAGAACTATTGGGACATAAGGCAGACGCATTTTGCGTTGTTTGTACATTTTTCTTTGTGGGTACACTCGAATTAAACATTTTTCGTTTTGTTTTCAGTAAACAATAACATTTTTCTTTTTATGTCTATTCTACGAAAATGTCTTCAAATGAGTCACTTGTTCTGTAGTATACGTATACTTTTCAACTAATTCACCCCCCCCCCCTATCGTAAAATTGCATAAAAGAGCGACTAATGACCTTCTCTTCCAAGACCGGTTTCCTTAAAATAGAAACTTCCTAACCACAAAAGGGTCTGTGTCTCTTTGAGATCAACTAAAGAGATCGTGAGATAGAAATAATGTTCGTCTGAAGTGAGGACGCTTTCAAATTCTGAAGGGCCGTGTTGCCTTATCATAAATTTCTAAACTGCTGTTCTCGTCACGTACATGTATATAAAAATGTTACATTCAATATTATTGAAATGGACACAATTTAAACTTGTGCGATGTGCCAAAGTGCATTGAGATTCTCAGTGTGCTACAAACAATTTTACAGTCAAATTCGTTTCGTAATGTATTATTGTAATGTGCGGAAAATAATGTGCTATTTTTCATTGCATGAGGATTACTACTTTGTGTGACTTTTATTTTTCCGAGAAAATGGAAGTATGAAATATGTTTTCCCAACAGATAACGAAATACATCTACAACCGGATATATTCAACCGAAGGAAATGAATATGAGCAGAGATGAGTCTGATTCAAAGGAAACGGAACGAGCTCATGAATCGGAAGGAAGTTGAATGGGGCGGTGAGGCTTGCTTGAAGCAGCGTCGCAGCATACAAAGGCTCGCGTCGAAGCTTTCACTGAACAGGTGAAGTAAATTCAGATGCCGTAACAAAGGAGAATAACCTATAGGCCTGCGCCTCACAAGAAACCTGCGTCAATGGCGACTAAATTTTGAATGTTTCACCGTTGGCTTTATTCGTTCACGCGAATGTTATTCGTAAAAAATGTCTAATTTTACACCATAAGGGCAATGTATGAAAGAGATATTCATCTAAATTCCTAACCAAGTATATTCTATTATTAGGTTTCGTAAAAAATTTTTCGTTTCAGGTTTATAGTGAAAGCTTTAGAAAGGGTTGCTTTAATTTAAAACACGACCACATTAATTCACGTTCAATTACAAATACAAAATATCCAAGGATCGAGATCAAAATCTTACTTGTCTTCCATTGCATCTCCAATCAGGAGTTTCACAGAAGAGATTTTTTTTTATTTCGTTGATGGCACGAACACATTCAAGGGGAGTCACGCGAATAGTTGAATTTTCAAGAGAGTATTTGCACGCTTAGCATGGTACAAGGCCAGGCGGAAAATAGACCTTGATGTGTACAATCAATGTATTCCAAAACGAAAAATTCTTAAAATACGTAATTCTCCATTTGTACACTATAATGCATCTTTCTTACATTTACAATTTTGTAAGTTGTGTGATCATGTAAGCGAAATAAAATATAAATTCTTGAAATGTTTATGATGTGTTAAGGAGTAGTTATATGGTAAAATTAATATGAGAAATACCTCGCATGGGTTGAATAAATGCTAACAACAGCCTTAAACTTTATGTAAGCTATAGAAATAATTGGTGTGAACTACCTTTACATCGTTAGTTCACCAAATTCTAACGCGATGAATCAGTTTCAGAATAAACTGCATTCAGATAGTTCTTTTAAGAATTTTTAAAGCCTGTCGGTGCTAGAATAGTATCATTTACTGCTCTTGGATTTTGACAACAAATATGTAACTACACTTTGACTTGAACGGAATAGGAAGGCATGGAACAAGAATTCGAAGAAATCTGCAGGTAATTATTTGATGCACTAACAAATCGTTTCTGTTCATATAGACTACATATTGTACTTCTTTTTTCTTTAGTTTACTCGTTTATACAAAATATAGTTTTCAGTTTGCTATGCGAACCACAACTCTTGATAAAGGGTAGTAGGCAAATAGTTTGAAGAAAAACATCGAATTAAACGTCATTTCATTGATTCGGCGGAACTGTACATCTCCAACCATGAAAAGCAGTTAAAAAGCAAAACCCAATTATCCACGAACTAATTTACTTTGGATAATGGCTGAGCAGAGGTGGCAGTACATCGTCAGCAAATGATGCCATATGATGAGAGAATAGAGAAATGCGAAAACATTTCAGAGAGGTCACTGTGGTTTCGAAATAAGAAAGTTTTATTATTCAGGGAACTCTTTTGCCTCATATCTAACTCATATCACCAAGCCGTTATCAGTTTTATTCCGTGTGTAGCCTGTGAAACTGTAAAAATAAGAAAATACTATATTGGTTTTCAATTTATTAAACCAAATCTTTTCTAGAATTAAACAATAACAAATTTGACTAAATCTATGCATGGAATTGTATTGTGAATAATGTCGACTCAAGATATGCATACGTATTCACTAATATGTTAGTAGGTATTATATTAATGCGTTTTGTATATTTTTGAACATGTACGATAATCTCTCTGAAATTCTTATTAATTAATTTTTATTAAAAAAGACAAAACAGAAGTGTTAATGAAATAATACAATATTTGATCGATAATTTTTAAGAAATGAAACCCAATTTTGGCCATAAGAGCTAATTTGACCTTTGCTTTAACTCCTTTTTTTGTTATTGTTCCGAATTTTTGCGTCTCGCGTCATTCCACAGTGCACGTAGTTGATTCAAAAAACAAATTCATAATTTTAACGAACTGAACCATGTAGGCGTTTGAAACTCCCAAGAAAACTAGATACATGATTTGCGAATGTGTTAGCAAATGCCGATGACCAATGCAATGCGAATGGCAGTTGAATCAAAATGGCGGTGCTATTGGCTATAAGCACCGTAGAATATTGCCGAGCAGTAATACGAATTTTGTAGTCAGAGGGCATAAAAACGTGAGAAAGGCATTAAAGTTATATGAAAAGTTCGACGTTAGCTCCTTTAGTGAAAGAAGACTGAGAATCGGGTAGATACCTCTAAAAGGGGACGGACGAGCAAGGCTTTGGTCGTTCCAGCAATCTCCTCTCAACACTGCCGGTGCGGTCTCTTCTGGGATATTAATAGACCGATTTTGAAGCTCTTTCAGGAAAAGTGAGAAACTATGAATAACACCCAATAGAGAGCTATGGTGTAATAGCTGAAGCCAACAACAAGAAGCCGTCGCAGAAGATCACAATAACGCTCGTCCCTACACTGCAACTCCAACTCCTGAAATCATTAAAACACTGAAGTTTCAGATCCAAAAACATTCCTTGCACAGCTGGGATTTTGCTTTTTTGGATCACCGTGCATTTGGACTTGGATTGGACTTGGATCACCGTGCAAAGGAAGCTTCGAAAATTGTCAAGTTATGACGACATGAAGAAAGCGGTGTTATTTTGGTTGAAGGAACAATACATTTTCTCTTGGTAATAAAATAGTTAGGCTAATTGTGTGACACGTTTATTGAGAAGTAAAGAAATTGTGTCAAAAAATGATATACATTTTTTTATTTGTTGTTAAAATACACATTTCACTAATTTACAGTTTGTTTTGTATGCAAATATTAGTGCGTGTATATAAATGATGACCTGATACATTTGTCCTTTCACAAAAAATGTTTAATGATTTATATGTGATGCATTACGTTTTAAAATAAAGGTGGCCGCTATATTTTTTTGCCTTAATTCACTGGAACCTACTTGTACAGAACTGGTAAATATAAAATATTTCAAGTACATTTTCAGAAACATGTTTAACACTCTTCACAATGATTAGTGATTGTTTTGTTCCAGAATTAGTAAATCTCCCTCATTTCACTAGTCTTCGAGAATAAATACTGGGCGACACGGAGCTGTATTTTGGGAGTTTCTATTTTTCATGTGATAAATAAATAGAACTTCCCTACTTTTTTACCGCTCTCCCTTTAACGCGATGAAATCGCATGGGTTTCGCTAGTTGATTCTAGTATTAATTGACATGACCCAATATCTTCGTTATGCGCCGGTTGATTAACAAAGAGACCATATGTAATAAACAAAAAGCATAAAAAATAACTCAACTCTCAGATAAATATTCCAGTTATTTGAAAATGTTCCGATAGGCTTAATTTTAATTAACCTACTCATCGAAACACTTTTGCAGTGATTTGGATTTCAAGTAGTTGAAATATACTTCATAAAATTCATGGAAAGATGTCTCCAACGTTCAAAGATTACAATTGAATGGGAGAATTTCTATATGTAAATCTTAAAAACAAAAAAGGATATGACTGAGTTTATGCAGTTTCCTTGGAAGTAATCCGATAATCTTCAATTTAATTAACCTACTCGTCGGGACACTTTTGCAGTGATTTGGATTTCAAGTAGTTGAAATATACGTCATAAAACTCATCGAAAGATGTCGCTAACGTTCAAAGATTACAATTGGAAAGGAATATGTAAATCTTAAAAACTACAAAATGAATATGACTGATTTAAAGTCTTCATTGTCAACAAAAACGAGAGGGGGTGCAGAAATCGGCTATCGTTTTAGCACTAGAAGATCACTCGCTCATTTTTTGTCGTCGCGGAAGCTTGACGTTCCAATGACAGCCGAGAGGACGTCGCGTCGGCGGCAGCGACACGCGAACGTGGCCACAGCGGCTGCGGGGTGGGGCACGGCTGGCGCTGGAGAGGGGCACAGGCGAACACAGACCGGGCGGCCACACGTTAAAGAGGCAGCTGGGAGCAGGGGCGCCCAGGTTGATTGATTAGTGATTCCGGGCGCGTCAACAACTGACGTCATTAGTCTCGTAAGTGCAGTGCATGTTTTTCATTGATAGGTGATGGTGATCTTCCCCCACTGGATGGCGAGATTCGGCGCCGACCTACCGTCGACTAGCGAGGATTTTCCCAAACCAGGTATCTCCCACCAGCGGGGCACTGCCCCAGCTGGGACAAGTTCTAAGTCCTCGATAGGTCTCCCGGCATGTGTTGTAGTGTAGTGAATGTTAGTATAAGTGTGTGTGTGTGTGTGTGTGTGTGTGTGTGTAAGGGGTGAGGATAGGACAAGGAAGAGGAAGGAAAGCTCGCGCGCGGTCCGTGGCCCGTTTGTTGGAGTACTGCTCTAGCATTCGCCTGGTGTTGATCGAAGAAACCACGGAAAACTACCGATCAGAGTAGCCTCCAGACTGCGAAGCTAGTGTCGAAAATACTACCGTCACCGTCAGGACTCGAACCTAGGACCTTTCGGTCAGAGGCACTGCAGTAACATCAGTTGATGCTCTGAGCCACCGCTCCCGATGAGCGCCCAGAGAAAACCGGGGCAGTTGATTCACGGGGGACCCCCTCATTTTTAACAAGAATGTCTCTCCTTTCTCAATTCGTAAACAGAATTCATTTCTTCATGCGTCAGAAAAAACGTTTAGCGTTGAATTTGGATTAGGAACGAATATCTTTTTTATTTATTTTGAATGAAAAAGATCGTAACCCAAATTACGTCGGGACCTCAGGTAAGTTGCCCCCTTTTTGACCGACCCTGGCTAGTAGACAAGGTGCTTATCCCACAAGAACGCATACAGTGAAACACGACAACCCTTTGGGGGGTTTTGACTTGTACGAGGGAACGGGGGAACAAGGGAACCCGAAAAGTCTACATGTTAGTCGACCTACGTGAAGTTTCGTAACTAACTTGTCAACACAAATAAAAGGATGAATGACTCTTCTGTAAACCCCCTGATTCAAAAGTGGGGCCTTCATGTCTCTGTGGTATTTTTAATTTGAAATAGCTTAATGACCATCTATCGTCATCCCGTTTGGTCTTCTTCTATTGTAATGTAGAATCGGAAGCCCGACGGTAGCGATGTGATGATTACCCTGCACGTACCGTTCGTCGGAGTGCAACAGGAGCCAATTGTTGGAAATTTGAGATGCGGATGTGCCGATAATAAATGTGATATAAAATCAGACTATATCTGACTTCAGTTGTGTATAAGAGTGGTTTGCAATCTAAAATAGGGAGTGCGTATTTAGCTTATTTTGCCGGTAGCGTTACTCTTCTTATGCAATGATTTCACACGAAGAAGTCGAGATTATTCTAAACGAATTAGAAGCGAGTGATGTTAGAGAATTTCGTTCAAATGACGATAGTGATGATCCCAATGGGGAACCTTTCCCCTCTTCAAGGTCCCGTAGACAAAATGAAGAAAACAGTGACAAACGCTCATCTAAATTTAATTCCAATATACCTGAATCTGATTTCAAAGAAGACCGGAGTACTTCATTTTCTAGTGTGGACTGCATGTTATCCAAAATAGATTTCAATGAGACAGAAGCGTATTACCTGCAAGTGTATCTCGTGTACAAAATATCCTTCGCAAATATTTGGATCAATACAGCAGAATAATCTTTCAATTTGTTGACTTCTAAACAAATAAATTAAAAAAAGTAGTGCAACGAACAAATCTAGAATCTGCACGTGCAACTGCTGTCAAGCATAAAGTACGGCTTAAAGCAACTTTAGAAGATTTCGGTGCCTTTCTTGCTGTGATATTATGTGCTGGAGTAAAGAAATCGTTGGACATTTTGCTACAGAACTATTTTTAAATCCTAGAAGTGATCCATTTTTTCGTGCATGTTTGAATGTGACAAGATTTGAGTATAAGGTGTATGCGCTTTGATGGCCTTAGAAATCGGGCTCGAGGACTGGAAACACACAGATGGGCATTATTTAATTATATTTGGTCGCTTATCATATCACGAAAATTCTCAATTGCTTTACAACCTTGATGAATGTGTGAGAGTTGACGAGCAACTCGTTAGCTTCTGTGGACATTGTAGAACTGTAATGTACGTGCCCAATAAATCCGCCAAATCTGGGATAATTTTTTTTATTATGTGACTCATCATATTCTTACTCTCTGAACGACTTCATTTACAAAGGGAAATTGCCAAATCAAACAATAACAAAAAAGTCCTACTACCAACACAGTAAGAAACTCTTGTCCAAAAGTTCAAAACGTTCAAAAGACGTATATTTTGATTGATTTATCTCTGCAACTTTCTGCAACAAACATGCAGAAAATACTAAACAATTTTCGCGCTCATAAAACTACTTTGAGTGCTTCGCGAGTATCTGGATTTGAGAGAGAAGCCGCATTTCCGCTTACATAGTGGAATCAGAAACAGGGAAAAGAATTCGGCGAGTAGGAAGTTTGTGTACTGGATTGTAAAAAGATTAATTCCCAAATTTTTAACGCACTTTTCTTTTTCCTTTCAGGTGTTACATATGTCCTAAAATTGTTAGGACGTTTAAAACAGATTGTGATCAATGTCAGTGTCATGTTTGCAAAACACACAGCAGCGCTGTCACAATGTGTCTTAATTGCAAATAAAATTGTAGAGTATGGTAAGCGTACAAGTAAATGTATCTAAATTTATAATACTCTCTGAAATAAAATTAAGTGAATCTAACTAAATAAAACTAATGAATTATCAGTAAACATATGAGCCGGGCCTCGGAGACCCCACTACTGTAAGGTGTTCATCCGCGTTTTCGTGCATCTGAGACTTCATTGAATTTATGTGAAATCTTAGGGCTATTCGAGCGGAAGAAGTGAATACGTTGACGCATAGAAGGATGTAAAGTGGTGTGTATATAAAAGTGTAAAAATAAATATTGCAAACTTCTACGGCTTCTAGGGGGGGCGAAGATGATATATTTTGGCCAATTAATATGTGGTGGGAAATTTCAAATAACTAAGTTACACATGTGGCAATTGTCCCTGACTTATAGGCTGCTCATCATCCACTGAGGTATGGCGTATACGAGAGATCTTTGTCTGCCAAAACGTGTCCGAATAAATACCAAAATTGTACATTATGAAACGATGATGTAATGATGGCTCTTAATACTCGAGTGTTATATTACGATGCGAGCGAGTATCGTAAACTTCACACGAGGGTATTAATACCCATTACATCGAGTTTCATACGGTACTTTTTCTTCGACTTATGGTCACTTTTAGAAGTTAAACTTTTACCTTGAATCGTTTCGTCGCAGTTGACATGCAGGATGCAGCCAAGGCCACCTAGCGGACAACTACCTTAACTGCCGCAGGTGGCTTTGGTTTACCAACCCGCCTGCGAGAGAGTACAAAAGTTGCAGCAATAATTCCTAGGTCACCATTTTCGCTTTTTCTCTTATTTCTGGAGGGGACAACGCATCCTCTGATTCACTAGACATTCCACACTAAAGAATTGGCCGCTTTTTAAGGACAAACACACGGCAGCAACGTATAACACAAAATAACTTGCGATCTGATCTTGACGTCAGTCAAATGTTCCCTCTACCGCTACCACTGAGTTAGTCAAATAATACCAAAGTCAAATTACGATCAAATTTATTTTAAATAATATTCCACGAAAAAATTGCTGATAATAAAAGAAATTAAAACTGATGTACATAATACAATATTAAATCCAATTTTAATGTACACACTCCAACAAAACATTTACTATAACGATTCTTAATAATTAATGAAGTGCCAATACTTGATTTGTAAGCTTCTCTGTAACTGGTCAAGAACTTGTATCATAATGAAATCTGTATCGTAATGGGTATCATTATGCAACGGAATGTAGCCATCAAATGACAGAATTATACAATGGGAGTAGAAAATAGCAGATTATGATATAGTCATTGAAAGAGAATGAGTGAGAGAGAGAGAGTGACAGAGAGGGGCAGAGAGAGAAGGAGGAACAGAGAGAGGGGGACAGAGAGAGAAGGAGGAACAGAGAGAGGGGGACAGAGAGAGAAGGAGGAACAGAGAGAGGGGGACAGAGAGGGGAGACAGAAAGAGGGAGACAGAGAGAGGGAGGGAGACAGAGAGAGGTAGGGAGACAGAGAGAGGGAGGGTGACAGAGAGAGGGAAGGAGACAGAGAGAGGGAGGGAGACAGAGAGAGGGAGGGAGAGACAGAGAGAGGGAGGGAGACAGAGAGAGGGAGGGAGACAGAGAGAGAGGGAGGGAGACAAGAGAGAGAGGAGGGAGACAGAGAGAGAGAGGGAGGGAGACAGAGAGAGAGGAGGGAGACAGAGAGAGAGAGGGAGGGGGACACAGAGAGAGAGGGAGGGGGACAGGAGAGAGAGGAGGGGGACAGAGAGAGAGGGAGGGGGATGAGAGAGAGAGGGAGGGGGACAGAGAGAGGGAGGGGGACAGAGAGAGGGGGTCAGAGGAGAGGGGACAGAGAGGGGGACAGAAAGAGGGGGACAGAAAGAGGGGGACAGAGAGAGGGGGACAGAGAGAGAGGGGGACAGAGAGAGGGACAGAGAGAGGGGGACAGCGGAGAGGGGGACAGCTGTGAGAGGGGGACAGCGAGAGGGGGACAGCGAGAGGGGGACAGCGAGAGGGGACAGCGAGGGGGACAGCGAGGGGGACAGCGAGAGGGGGACAGCGAGAGGGGGACAGCGAGAGGGGAACAGCGAGAGGGGAACAGCCGAGGAGGGGGACAGCGAGAGGGGGACAGCGAGAGGGACAGCTGAGGGGGACAGCGAGAGGGGGGACAGCGAGGAGGGGGACAGCGAGAGGGGGACAGCGAGAGGGGGACAGCGAGAGGGGGACAGCGAGGGGGGGACAGCGAGAGGGGACAGTGGAGAGGGGGACAGCGAGAGGGGGACATCGAGAGGGGGACATCGAGAGGGGGACATGAGAGGGGGACAGCGAGAGGGGGACAGCGAGAGGGGGACAGCGAGAGGGGGACAGCGAGAGGGGACCAGCGAGAGGGGGACAGCGAGAGGGGACAAAGAGAGGGGGGACAGCGAGAGGGGGACAGCGAAAGGGGGACAGCGAGGGGGACAGCGGAGGGGACAGCTGAGAGGGGGACAGCGAGAGGGGGACAGCGAGAGGGGGAGCAGCGAGAGTGGCAGCTTTAGAGGGGGGACAGCGAGAGGGGGACAGCGAGAGGGACAGCGAGAGGGGGACAGCGAGAGGGGGACAGCGAGAGGGGGACAGCCGAGAGGGGGACAGATGAGAGGGGGACAAGCGAGAGGGGGACAGCGAGAGGGGGACAGCGAGAGGGGACAGCGAGAGGGGGACAGCGAGAGGGGGAGCAGCGAGAGGGGGACAGCGAGAGGGGGACATGAGAGGGGGACAGCGAGAGGGGGATGAGAGGGGGACAGCGAGAGAGGGGGACAGCGAGAGGGGGACAGCGGAGAGGGGACAGCGAGAGGGGGACAAAGGAGGAGGGGGACAGCGAGAGGGGGACAAAGGAGAGGGGTGGGACAGCGAGAGGGGGACAGCGAGAGGGGACATGAGAGGGGGACAGTGAGAGGGGGACAGTGAGAGGGGGACAGCGAGAGGGGGACAGAGTGGGGGGACAGAGGGGGACAGGGAGAGAGGGGGACAGAGAGAGGGGGACAGAGAGGGGGAGAGAGAGGGGACAGAGAGGGGGGACAGAGGGGGGACAGAGAGGGGGGCAGAGAGGGGGGGCAGAGAGAGGGAAAGAGAGAGACAGATACCATTTTCTAAAGATCTGTAGAAAGTAGGCCACTGATTTGAAAAGTCGAGTAAACCTCCCTTCGCTATTGCTCTTCTCGTGAGCTAATTTCGAGGCATCCTGTACGTTGGCATTCCAAACGCAACATGCTTTCCACCACTCGAGTAACGGCTGCGTGATGTGAGTGGAAGGGCGGGCGGGCGTGCGCAGCGGCCCAGCTGACGAGCGGGCGGGCGGGCGGGCGGTTGGCTGCGCGCAGCGGGCGCAGCAGGCGCAGCGTGCGTTGAGCGGGTCCTGGGCGCCGCATCCGCCGTGCCGCGCCGCGCCGCGCTGCGCCGCGCCGCGCCGCGCCTCGCGCAGCCTGCTCGCTCCTGCTCCGTCTGGCACGGGCCGCTCGCGCCGGCGCCGCCGGCGATCAATACTCCTCGCGCGGGCGGGCGGCGGGCGGAGGGCGACGGGCGAGCGAGCAGGCGGGCGAGCGAGCGGCAGTGCGCGCAGGGACCCCGCCGCAGCCACCGCCGCCGCCGCCGCCGCCGCCACCCTCGCCGCCTTCGCCGCCGTCGCCGCCGCCGCCTTCGCCTGGCCGCCGCCGCCGCCGCCGGGGCAGCCGCCTCTCAGGTGAGCCCCCAGCCGCCGGGCGCCGGGATGTGACTGAGCGGCGCGGTGTGTGTATGTGCGGCTGCGTGTGCGGCTCACGGTTCCGCCTGGGAGCCCGGTAAGAAGGCCCGCGCCCTGCTCTCACTCCCCCGCCCGCTCGTTGGCTCTCTGGCTGGCCGCCTCGCCCGCCCGCCCGTGCGATCGCCCCGTTCGCGCGCTGCATGCGGCCGCCCGCCCGCCCGCCCCGCCCCCGCCCGCCGCCACCGCACGCGGCCGCGGTCGCCACCTGCCGGAGGCGCGGACGCGAGCGCGGGCGCGGGCGCTGGCAGGCTCGGCGCCTCTGCTCGCTCTCTTGCGCCCGCTCCTCCCACGCACTTGTGCCCTCTTGCGCTCGCTCGCTGGCCCGCCCGCCCGCCCGCCCACCCGCTCGCTCTCTGCTCTCTCTCGCTCCCCTACGTGCAGCTCTCTTTCTCTTTCACTCTTTCTCTCTCTCTCTCTGGTTTCTCTTTGTGTAAATGAGTGTGTGTGCATAAACGGGAATGACTTTCGTTATTCACTTTTGAGGAAAATTGGCCGTCTTTAATGAGGAATGAAGCACGCCGGCGACCACGCTGCGTTTTAGCACGTTGTTTTTACGAGTGATGATGAAGAATGAAGCATGAATGAGTAATGAGAATTTAAAGTGGGAACTTGGAGGTGTTTTGAGTGCATGGTGTTATGTATGATACGATTACCTAACATCGAATGGAAATATGATGTTATTCTTATCTCACGTGTCCGTTTTGATGCTGTACACCTGTTTTGATGAGAGAACCGGTAATGTGTCTGAAGTGTGCATGCGGTGTGCATGATGATTTCGGCTGTGAATAAAGTGTGCATGTAATTTAATACAAACATTATTTATAGAATTGCAAGGTGATCGTGATGAGCTATGACTGAACAGTTTGGAGATACAGCGAGCAAACCGTTCTTAAAAATATTTGAGTGATTAAATCTCAACTAGCCGAATAAAACTCTTCATTGAAAAAGTTCATTCGTTACCTCCACAACATGAGTTGCGATTATTAAAAATATCCTTCTCTCGAAAAATATAGCATCAAGAGAAAATCCAATATGTGTGGAGTCTTTTTGTAATCAATCTAATATTCAATATTTATAAAAGTAGTGTTGATAATTTTCAACTCGTACGCATACCTCAATGGAAAATGATACATTAGTTTTTCAGAAGGCATAAATTTATCAAATAGAGATTCTAGATCATCGTAAGACATTAGTATGTGAAATATTGCTTTGCGAAGAAAAGTGATACATAAACGAAACTTGGGCGACTTACATTTTATGTGAATTTAATAAATAAAAATTATTCACTTTTGTGAAAATCTAATAACTTTTGTGAGTATTCACTGTTAGATGGTTCACTTCTCCAGACTAGTGAATTGTACTGATGTACGAGTATGTCTAAAGCAATTTTTTTTACCAAAAAATCTGATATTTTTCTTGATAAATTCCATCTTGCTAACATCAATGTTACCAAAGGTGAACTTCAGATAATTCTCATTTCATCTTAAATCTAAATGAAGTACCATGGACTGTTCTCGAATTAGACTAAAGCATTCTTTCTTAATATGTGAAATATAGTATATAACTCTAACCCTAAGGTAATCATACTAGTCATCAGTCAGAATACACACATACGTTTTTATGAAAAGGCAACGTGTTTCATGGACTAGTGGAAACTCTTTTCTTGAAGACGTCGTTCGTGTTTCTTCCATAATTTAAAAGGTGCACTGTCTTTGCACAGCTCTAGTGACTCTTATAAAGTCTGGAGCTTTTCTACTGCACGTGGCCTTCTCGCGACGTCGAGGGTGCACAGATAACGGCATGTACGGCTCGCAAGAGGCTGCTGGGAGTTTTACGGTGGGTGAAGAACGGAGGCGTGAACATACTGGAGACCGCAGACCAAAGATGCCGGCGAAGGAGTGATCCGCAAAGGCGAAGATGATGGCGACGGAGAAAGGGAAGGCGAATTTGAGGGTGAAAACAAGGAAGAAGGCGAGTGTGTGGGCAAAGACGAAGGCGAGGCCGAAAGCGCGGCCGCGAAATCGTACAAAGGTGAGATAGAAGGGTGAAGGAAGACGAGGGTGAAAATGAGGACGAGAACGAATACACGGATGAGGACCTGAGGGAATACTCGTATGCGAGGGCAAAGGGGAGGAAACAGCGAGAGCGAGAGCAGAGACTGGGGCATGGGAAAGGGTGAGGAACACGTTGATGAATTGGTGTGGGAGAAGGGGAGTGAGTGCTTACGAAAGACGTGAGGCATTGCAGGACTTCAGTTCAGAGTCTCAGCACAGAGGAAAGGAGGACCACGTAACATCTGCCAATTGCGATCAGGAAAACTGACTTATCCATATTAGTTCGTAAATCACGTTTTTGTGTTTATTACCGATTTTAGATCTTTAAAGTCATTGAGATATTATCTATATTTTATTTTATTATATCGTATTGCCGCAAAGCAAACATCCAACGCTGTGTGAAAGCCGGCCTATTCATGAAACTAATGCGTAAAATAAAATATGGTTATTCTGGCAAAGCTTATTGAGATATAAAAGTAATTAGAGCTAAAGGATAATGTAATAACTCAAGAAATTGTGTAATGCGATGTTTCAGAGCGTCATTTTTTGCCAACAAAATGCTCAATGCTAGGTATATCCGTTTTCAGACATTCATGTTTCCTCTTTTTACGCAAAATTGACCCTACCTACAAATATATTTTACTGAGTTCAGCGTCAAATACCGAGAATTCATATTCAGTTCGCTTTAACAAGAAAACCACTCAGTAATGACAGTTTTATTTTAGACTTTTTTTCTCTCATAACATATGCCTCTGTAGGTAAAAAACATGGGAGTCGCAGGTAATAAAGTATTCTGCGAACTGTGGGTAAATAAGGTTCTTTAATAACTCTCTGTCAGAACAATATGTGAGGGAAAGTTTCATCTGCTTTTGTTTTCTCACAAGATAAATTGGTGTGCTGCAACATGCGTTAGACTTTCGAATATTAAACGAAATATGGTACATTTATTCTACTATTATTTCAGTCTTCGTGCAAAACTCTCACCGCGCTGATACAAGGTCAACATATTACATCAATTTACTAAATAATAAAAGTAATTTTACAATTGCCTACATGTATCGGCACAAGTATCACGTGTTGTGACCCAGATATTTGTGTGGGTGACTTGTATGAGTCCGTATTACCTTCTTTATACTACTTGCAAGAGACATCGATTACACTCTCGATTTCTATTTGGCGACTTTCCTCAGTGTTTTCTTAGACTTGACGTTCAAACGTAAACGACAAAATTACAGAAATTCAGGATATCCAGAGTTATCTATTATTTATTTATTGAATTATTTAACATCAAAAACAGCAAAACGAAGTATGTGACGTTCATTTTTCTTAGCGAAAAATAGAAATAAGCACGGATGGTGGCAACGAAAATTCTTCAAAAACAATCTATGCACGAAATCAAAGCTATACTGCTACTTCTCTGGTAGCAAGAACTACCGTATATATTTAAATATTTTTGAATTAATTATTTATTTTAAATATTTTATATATAAAAGTAAGAGATCTTGACAACAACGAACGCAAATCTAATCTAACTGCACAATAGCAACTAACCCTGTTAACTACTTCTACAATTCAATTGACACTATTAAAAGCATTGCACCACATTTCCACTATGCACAGTGAACATAAATGAACACTAGCAAAACAGGCATATACGCTAAACACAAGAAATAATCAAACACGTCAATAGAAATCGCAGCTGACGTCTATAATCTAAATGTTCTTCAAAAAATGTGTTGCCACAATCACATTGATCACAATTGATTCACCTATAATTGTATAAGTTCTCGCGACCATAAATATTTATTTTATAATTTACTAACTTCATAGAAATGTTAAAAGTCACTATATTTAGAAAAATATTGAATTAACACGATGGTTAACTTTTAATTACTGTTCTAATGATATTTTATTCATATAATTTAATCATAATTATAAATTATGATTGCATGATTGGGGTAAAAGCCATTTTAATATGAAAATATTCGGGAGGGAATTCTAGCCATTTGTGAGAAAGTTTAGTTTGGAGATTTTTGAGAATGCGCCAATTTTTGTTTTCTTATAATAGTCCTTATAATAAGGACTCCTTAGTAGGACTCTAAGTTCCTTATAATAGAAAAAAGCTTTTCAAATTTCGAAAACATCATTTAAGAAAAATTTAATTATTTGTGTCTACAAACGCACTAAATGCATCCTTAATGTTTTTTAAATATTAATTGTGTGCGAATTTTAAATATATATTATCGTAACTTTTGAAAAAAGTTTTTTGTCAAAATGGGGTTGATGTCTTGGGAACACTGTTCTCTACGCGCACAAAAATGTTTGAGAAACAATGTGGCCGTTTTAAACAAATCTTGTTACGTATTATTGGAAAATGTTCGCGATTTGACTCTAAATTACTCGAAAACTACAAATTTTTTTTAACTGCAAACAATATTTGTGTCTATCTTTAAAGAACAGAGTTTATTAATAGATAAATAGATATCTTCAATAATTGTGTATTGCAGTAATTGCACATTGCAATAGATTCAAAAGGGGGTAGAAAGGGCTCCAAAAATGTTAACTTCGTAATTTTCTTGAGTTTAGATGGGTTAATGAAAACCGTTTCTACGTCGATTTTATACGTGTCATTTCCTCGATTTGCGCAAAACATTTAATGAAAATATTCGGATCCATTTTGGAGAAAATCTCGAAAGTGCGCTAGGGACTTTGTAAAGTACCCCCGAAAATTAAAACATTCAAATTAAAACATTTCAAATTTGCAGAGCCTTGAATGGGTCGAGATCTATTTGCGAATATCCAATTTTGATAAAATCTCATCTACTGTTTGGGCGGTAGTGCTGTCCATAAATTAACGGACAGACGTTTTTGAAAGAACCCTCTTCCAGTACCACGAATTTTCAAAACGTGAGTTTTGACTATAACAAGAACTTGAAAATGCGTGTATGCCACGTAAACGAACAAGAATATTCCACTTTTTCGATACCAGAGCCCCAGAAAGCTTGTTTATCGAAATATGGAAACATTTCCCAGCAACTTAATATTTTGTGCGTACTTTTTATACGTATATTTCGTTTTTCACTGATTCAGGAAGAGTGAAAATATGGTGTAGAATACGCCTGCATTCGATATTTTTATGTGAGTGCAAGTATGTGTTCATGTTCTTCCCTTCTGTTCTTTGGAACAAGAGAAGATTTGCGCGAAGATGTCATTGCACTTTAAGGAATACGAAATGACAAGGAAATAGCATATCAAATATAGTATGTTTAAATCAAATAGCTAATATTTACTTACGTAACTAGTAAATTAAGTGACTATTTGTCATACGAATGAAATGTTTTTGGACGATGCGTTGAAAGGAACTGAAATTTTGACATTAGTAAGCCACAGACACTTTCATATGCATTGTGTATATAACTTCTTTGTATTAATTCATGGAAACTTACACATGTAGACTCGTGATTACTCTCAATATGTGAGGTGGAGGACGAATTCATTCATGTCGCTCAGGAGTTTCGTTTAGTTTGCGAAATTCGGTGTTTTATTTATTATACGTCCCGTAAATTTCTACTTTTCTGTGAACAATAAAGCAATAGTTTCCGTCCATAAAATACATTTTGATATTATTCTTTATTATTATTATAGTGTCTAAGCATTATGGCCACATTAGTAATTGAAGAATAATTTGATAAATAGGTGATTATAAGGATATAGAGTAAATGGTATTGGAGCAATGGCGAAATGAGAGGCAAGGAAAATAAGAATCCGGAGAAAACCTGCCGCAAACCCATTTTGTCAATGAATCGATTGAAAATCCGGACCTGTCGGCAGAATATATTTTGGTTGGTTGATTGATTATTTGTTTCCGGGCACGTCAACTGTGGTCATTAGTTTCGTAAGTGTATTGCGTGCTAAATTCCGGGAGGTGGCGGTAATTATTCCTCCCTGGATCGTGAGTTCTGGCGTCGATCTACTCGACGGCTTGGGGCTTTCTCAACCAGGTATCTCCCACCAGCGAGGCACCGCCCCAGCCGGGACAAAATCTATCTATCTGGACTCCCGGCATGAGTGGTAGTGTTGTGATATGCTCATAAGTGCAAAGGGAGAGAAAGGGAATAAGACGAAAATAGAAAAATCCTGGGCGGTCTGTGACCCGTTTGTTAAGCGACTGCTCCGGCATTCATCTGGTATTGATCGGAGAAACCACGAAAAATCGCCGATCAGAGCAGCCGACCGCTAGAATTACCCTCCAGACAGCGGCTGCATTTGACCTAGTTATCTAGCTAGTATCGAAAAGCTATTTCGCCAGGACCAGAGCACTGAAGTGTCAGCAGTTGTTCCCCAGAGCCATCTCCACCGGTGCATGTATATTTAGAATTCCGGAGAACTTTGCAGACTTCCATAACGTCTTTGTGAACGCGCCTTGGTTGCAGCTCCTGCGTCTAGGTATTGCTCCCTGTGCTACGCAATGGGGGGGGGGCGCCGTCCAACAAGTGGGTGCCCGACCGGCGCGGCGCTGGGCGAGCAACGGCACGCACGCGCCACGGCCCTCGCGTTGCGCACTCGAGCACAACCTCCTAGGTGAACGAGCCAAATAGACACTTCGGCAAATAACCCAGGATTCACAAGGTTCATTTCAACGAATACTAACTACAAGGCCCCGCTCTCTCTTAAATATTCTTTCATTTTTTTCAGATTTTACATTCAACAATGAACGATGAAATCTCTGGTTTAGGGACAAGAAAGTTTATTTATCGTTTGTCATACTATAAACTGTAGAACAAACTATATAAACTGTATATCGATCAACTTGCAAACAAAGCATAGTATACAGATAAACCTATGAGATAATATTTGGTGCTGTTAAGTTACAAAATAACTTCAGAAAAAAACTGTTGAAAGCTTGATAAAAAATTACAAATATAAAAAAATATGAGAAAGTTATGAATGTACTTAATCTGACTTTCAAACTTCCAAGAAACTTTGGCATAAAACTGCAAGGAGCAAAGAACAAATAAAACTCAATCTTCCACGCTATTCTTACAATTGGGTAACTTATGTTGCATTCATTGTCGTTCTAACAGGAAATAAATGAAAAACATCAGCAAAAGCATATTCAAAAATTATAAAAATCTGTGACGTTAATTAAAAGGTGGGGTCAAATAGAACCCCAATTACGTTTTATTTCATATTACCTGCTGTAGAATGACGTGAGGAGAAAAAATACACAAGTCGACTGTCGTGGTGGAAGCAGAATGACTGGAATGTAAAATACAATGACCGCTTGGCAGCGCTATTCAAGGCTGCAAATTTTTAAACGTGATCATTTCACACTGGAGTCACAGGTGACCCCAGCCTTATGATTCCATTGTTAACCGTCACTTCACATTAAAGCTACATTCTGCGCTCCGTATATATAAAGCCATTATACGTCCGTTCCTCTCGTACGCTTGTCCAGTCTGGTGTAATGCTGCCCCTACAACAATTAACAAAATTCAAATATTCCAAAATAGGGTCCTCAGAACTGCAATTAACGCCCCTTGGTGCATAAGCAACGCAAATCTCCACAAAGACCTAGCCATAGAGCCCGTCCTAACATATATCACCAAACTTTCCTATACATTCTTCCAAAATCTACCCTCAGTTACCGGTGCTTTGCATTACAATATAGGTAAAGAGCATCCCGCAGAAACTCGTCTACGCAAGCGACTCCCCTTTCACATCTTCCTTCGTAATCTGGCTGATATTAAATAATGAAATAAATATGCATCCCATCAACAGTCAACAATATGTTTTCCTCCACTTTAATACTCGGACTGCTTCATTGTATGTTTAATGGGAGGTTGCCGTATCCACCCCCTTCGCCTCTTTTCGTCTGAAAACCCTCGCTCCTAACAATTGAAAAGCCTGAGCGTTATACAACAAGTTCATTCTGCAATAAAATAAAAATAAAAAATAAAAATAAAAAAACACGAGCACAGGAGAAATAGGCACCGAGAGGTACAAGTCTCTCTTCTACTCTGAAACTACGTTATCTTTTTGGACTTTTCTGAAGTTGTTTGTGCTATTTATTTGAAACGTTGTCACACAGTCTTAGAGGATATGAGTTCTTGAATACACATTATGATGATATTCGTGAAAGTGTAGGTAATGACTCCTAGTTTTTATTTTAGTAGTCATGGACTCTATGGCGTTAATTCGACTGTCTTTTGCTTGGTTTCTTCCATCTTTTGCCTAGCAGTTTTCTAATTTACCAAGAGCACAGGAAGAAGAGATATTATTATAAATTTTTGATACAAATATATTTGTACGTTTTGGGTTTTATTAATAATCATTAATAGAAATATAATGGACTTTTATCGGCTCAGGAATGAAAGGAGCTTTTATATAGTTTTTTTTCTTGATTTTTTTGCTCTTTTTCTGTGTCTCTTCTTCACAAAGTGACTTGTTTGTTGAGCATCGGTGTCATTTGCCATTGAATAATCAATCATGAATCATTCAAGATTTTCTCCCGATTTTTTCTATTTTTCGAACAATCAATCGATCAATGTTGCCATATTTTATTACGTGGCGAGGCTCAAGCCATCAGGCCTAATCACGAACACGACAAGGTACCGGCCGCCCTGTAAGTGCAAACTATAATTGCATTGCAAGTTGCCTAGATTTCATGACTTCGCCCTTACTATTATTATTATTATTATTATTATTATTATTATTATTATTATTATTATTATTATTATTATTATGATTATTTATTATTATTATTATTATTATTATTATTATTATTTATTATTATAGATTTTGAGATTATTTTAACCAATTTAACACTTTAGATATTTCTGTGTCTTTGCTATTTATTGCTATTTTATTTATTTACTTCATTTTCCATGTTAAGATAGTAATTCGAACTAAAGTGTCTGTCTGCTCAACTAGCTATTCGATGAGTCTCGTAGCCACGTGAAGGGCTCTATGATGAAGATTGATGGTTCAGTCATTTTAGCATTCCGCTGCAGAGTATTCTTAGTCCGTCTATTTCGGAGGGGCTTTATTTGAGTGCTAGCGCCAAATATACCTTTGACGGTGCGCGAATCCCGCGGCCTGTCTGCACTGAGCCCCTTCCGAAAGAGGCGACCGCCGAGCGGCCGACCGTGAGCGGTAGTTCAGTGTATCAACTGATGTCACTGCTGCACCTCTGACCGGGAGGTCCTAGGTTTGTGTCCCGATGGAGGCAGGATTTTCGACACTAATTATTTAGCTAGACCCGAGTTTAGCCGCTCTTTGTATGAGAATTCTAGCGCCCGGCTACTCTGAACGGTAGTTTTCCGTGATTTCTCCGATCAATACCAAACGAGTGACGGAGCAGTACCCTAACAAACGGGCCACGGACCGCTCTTCCGCTCTCCCTCTTCCTTGTCTTATCCTCACCCCTTACACACACATCTACACTAACATGCACTACACTACCACATATTCCGGGAGACCGTTCGGAAGCTTAGAGCTTGTCCCGGCTGGGGCGATGCCTCACTAGTGGGAGAGTCCTGGTTAGGGGGAAACCCCGCTAGCCGACGCGACGGTAGGTCTGCACCGGATCTCGCCATCCAGCGGGGGAAGATCACCGCCATCTCCCGAGAAAAAACATGCACAACACTTTCGGGAATAATGACCTAAGCTGATGACGCGCCCGGAATCATTAACCAACCAACCAACCAACCGAGCGGCCGAGCTCTGCGCCGCGCCGCTGCACTGCGCCGCAGCGCGCGTGTCGCGTCGGGAGCCGCGGAGGCTGCAGCGCGGCACGGCGCGGCGCGACGCGCTTCGCTCTGCGGTGGAGCGGTGGTGCGGTGGTGCTCCTGGCGGCGCAGCGGCCGTGACCGCCGCCAGAGGCCAGGCCGATCGATCGCCGCAATCGCCGTTTACGGCCCTTCGAAGGCCCCCATTTACAGCGCCTCTGCCGCCGCCGCCACAGCCGCTTATAGCGCTGGCTGTTTCCGGGCGCCTCCGCGTGGTATTTCCAGGCGCCGCCCCCGCGTCCCTGCCGCCCCCGCCACCTCGGCCACCCCGCCGCTTTTGTTGCCCCTGCCGCCTGGTGTTGCTGGGAATCCCCGCGTGTACCCTTGACGGTACGAGGAATCTTTCTACGTAATAAAACACCATCTCTTGGTGCGTGATAATGCTGATGTTCGAGCTAACAGCTCTGCTTTTCCCAACGATAGGAAAGTAAGGAAGCGTAAGGAAATTAATTCTTGGACAAATTGCCAGTCTCTACGTAAAGGCCACGCGAGCGTTACTCGTTAAATGGTCGGGATTAATATTGCTAAATTTCCGTGGAAACACGTCCAGGTGCTTTTTTTTATATTGGATAGTCGTTACAAATCGTTTCGATGAATTTGTTGTACTGAGCTTCTTACAATGACATTGTCAATTAGATCACTAACGAAGTGCTGTACTCTAACAAACACCTACCCTACACAGACCCGCCCATAAATACACAATGTGTGTATACTTCAGTATACACCCACACATTTACATGTATACAGGCACATGATATACATCTCTTGATCATACACGTCTCAGTGACTTGGCCGTAAATAATATTAAAATTCCATATAAACGTTATTCAGAAAAGAATGCGTGCTGTACATGTCGGAGGCATATTAAGCGAAGATCTTCTTTTGAACCTCCGTACTAAGTGGTTTGAGATGTAATGGATTTTACGCAGTGAAGGTTGAAACAAAGTTGTGGACAAGAAGGAAATTTAGCATTTTAATTTTTCCCAAAAATTGAAGCCAGAAAAAATTTAATTGCAGCTCTAACTCCCTACCCGACACAAATTGTCATCTCGCAAACGCGAGACGAAGAAGAAGCGGAAGTAAGAGAGGGTGTTGTTGACATGGCGAAAATAATTTCGCGGTTTATAGCCTCAGGGCTCGGTTACGAAACACAGCGTTGGGGTTGGATTGACGTTGAGACAGCGCGTCCTGCTGAACGGCAGCATCGGCGAGCGAACAGAAAGAGACGAGATAGAGCGAGAGGTAGATAGTGTCTGTCTCAAGGAGTTGTTCCTTAAATGAAGGTGACCCGCTACCCATAATACAAAGGGCTGCCTCAGCTAATTTTTCAATCTAATACCCCACTGCACGCAATCAGGTCGCAGACCGCCCTCCCACGATGTAAATAATTATATGAGATTATAAAAAGAATGTTATTTTTAAATCACGGGCAGACACTCCAATTTTATTTATGTAGATTCTCAGTTTATCACCACTTTCCAGTACTAGTGTGATACTATTCAGAGATAAAGATTGAATATTGCTGGACGTACGTGGATATCACCAGAGATTAAGAACCAATGAAAGAAGAATGTCTCACCGATGCTCTCCTTCCACGCCTCTGAATTATGTCGTCTGCAACATGTCTCGTTTTCTAATCGTGTCCTTAACGACTTCCTCCACCCATCGAAAGCAAGACTCTCAACTTCCCCTCACTTTTGTATCTTAAATTCATTTTAAATTAGGTATGGTATACATTAATGGCACTACGTATTCTACGCTATCTAGTACAACGCTTTCCAGTTTCAGAAAGTATTTATTTAGAACTAAACATTCTTGTATTTTCGTGTGCATCATAGTATTGGACTGCAACTAGTATAATTTGAAATGTGATACCATACTACTTGGACTACACATTTCGTGGAAAAACAACCACATGCGACCGATCGGCTAGCTGCCATCCAACACTGGGCGCTGGAGCACTTTCTCTCAAGCTCACTTGCGACCGATCAGGCGCGACGAGCTCTCGAGTACTCGGTGAGCGCAGCGAGTACTCATACTCGCTGTGTATGTACTCTGTGCATTTTGTATGTACTCTGTGTACTCTCTGTGTATGTACTTCGCGCGATGTAACTGAGGGCATCACAAACCCCTACCTATTACATGGAGCAACTTTCCTCTTTTTAATGAACGCCTCTGCGTATTCTTTTACAAATTCTGCAACAAATAATGCTTGTATTTGTTGCGGGTAATGGATGGTCCGGGTACCCGGGACCCGTACATGCGGGAGTTTCAACGGGTCACATGGGTACCCATATTCATTTCGATACCCATGTTGTGTCGGTAACGTGTCATAAGGATTGCCCGCATCATTCTGGATTTTTATATACGAAGAACGAGAGAGATTCTGTTTAATATTGTAATTGTATTGATGCAGAAGTAGCCCAACATTACCATACAATAAGCGAAATAGGACAAACGACATAACTAATGGAAAGACCTCTTCTCTCATGCACAGTTTTTGCTCTACTGAATTTTTACGAAAATTCAATAAGATGAACACAAGTGTATTCCAACTTCCAAGAATCAGTCATTAAATGGTGTTGGAATTGTTTGAAAACGAGAGCCTTTTTGTGGCGCCGGTGTAGGCCTACGCTGGCCGTTGCACTCCGTCCTCACCGCTCTAATGGTTCGGCGTGACCCTGATACCTACGCAGGGCGCTTGTTCCCGCAATCAAACGTTTCTCGGAACGGATCGCGCTGCGACCATGCAAGCGGTACTGCAGTAATTGGCCTCTTTTTCAGTTATCAAATAGACGGACACGTAGTTTTGTTTCGCTTGTTCCTTTATTTATGTGAGAAAAGCGATCGTTTTCTGGTGAGTTTTGTTGCGACTATTGAAACATATTGGTCCCTGATGTTTATATACTGTGACATACCAATATGTGGATCATTTTTATTAAATGTTATTTGTCGTAAATTGGTGGAAATTTTAGGGTAATTAAATAGGAATATAGCGCCTTAGCAACGACGCCCAAGTTGTTGTCAAGATAAATAAATATTCATCTGGCATTGAAAGTGACGGCGTGGCTAGTCAGATTTGAAAACGATTTGGGGATTGGGAGAGAGCAACGATAGTCTACTACTGCGGAAGTATGTCTGATTTTTTTAGAAAAAACAGTAGAAAGGGAAAGCCGAGGTCTGGAGGGCTGAGCAGTAATAAAAATTTCACATTCTGTGACGCTGTATATGTCGTGACGCTGTGCGTTATATGTCGTCGCTCGCGGATAGATAATTTGTGTAATTGAAACTTGTAATTTTTCATGAGATTAGGAACGTTGGACTCCGAATAATTTACAGTGTGTTAAAAGTATAACTTGTTATTTTTCGCGAGGGAGTTCTACTAATTATTGAACTGAGGGAATTTCGAACGTTCGCGTAAAAGAACAGGAAAGAAGAACGCGGTACTTCGACTCTGGAATTCGCATCACCGGGGAGAAGAGAAGATGGTCCTTCGTGGCGACGTCGATCAAGAGCGCGCGAAGTATAGTGCGGTTCGAACTCGGTCGAACAAGGTCATGCTCAGGTCAAGACCAAAGGACAGTCTTTCTGTTGCAATAAGCAATAAATCCTATGTTTCTTTTTGACAGAAAAAAAACTATTTTCTTTAGCCAATTCGAGCTAATAAGTAGCTAGATAAAATATTTGTTTTCAGATTCCTGGCCACTCTGTATGGATGGCAGATCGGGTAATCGGCTATCAATAGATAATAGCGATTATTTCAGACGCAACCCATCGACCTACCTAGAGGGACAATATTTAGTTTTCTTTGAAGCAATAATAGCTAAAAATATTATCGTAACCTTTTTCCTGGCGCCCATGTTAACATAAATTCTGAAACGGGTTACGACAAAACGCCGAATAATTGTGAGCAGTTTGTGGGCATGTTTCAATACGTGTCAGATTATTTTCCTATGTATCATATCAGTTATTTCCTAATTTCTCCAAAATAAATGGAACTGCTGATATAGTAGTACATGGTGATCAATGGCAAATGCGCAAAGAACACAACTCTAAGGTATCAAATGTGTAGATAGATCATACGTAAACAACACACAAAATGTATTTATATGTGTATTTCATGCTCAACACTGATTAAATGATTCTCTGATGTCAAAAGAGTTCCTATGATTATAATTGTGGAATAGAATTGAAAACAAGTATTATTCGTAGATGAAAATTATTCATAATTTAATGTGTTAGAGTTATTCCAAAGTTTTCAGAGTATATTCTAACGTAGTTCCATAATGAGGTTTTTGCCTGCACGTTCACCTGTAGTGTGCCACGGCCTGCAGCGACTGCCAGATGGTGTGACTAATCCAGGCGCTCTCACTGAAGGGACAACAGCGAGTCATGCAACTTTTTAATGATACGACGGAAAAAGCGATCTGAAAAATCGGCTGCCTTCGCACGCACGGTTTGTATTGTGAGAGATTCAATACAACATATTCCAAGCACTATCCGAGAATTGAGACGTCGACCAAATGTTAAGCTCTAATTTGTAAGTGATGATGTGTATAAGTAACATACAGGTATTTTGAATTAGCACGTGAGTGACAGTCGGCTGAATACGACAGTGGTGCAGAGTGTACCATATCAGAAGTTATGAATACTCTAATATAAAGAAACATCAAGATTTTCATAAGCATTTGAAACTGATGGGAGTTGGTAAACAATGTCCTTCGACATGCCTGGCTTAAATTCTTATTGTTGAATAAATAATGAGAGGGTGCACAAGGAGGAAACTGTCACAATCTGTCACTGACATGTGATGTTAACAGGATTGGGTAATATACTTTAAATTTAATATTTAAAAACTTCGTCAAAATACTTTGAAAAGAAGTATTTAAATACATACTCAAAATACATTAGGTTTTGAATTTCTAGATACCTACGTACTAGCTGAATGTGGCTACGCCGACACCTTAAACTTTCTTCGGTTGTTTGACTTTCCTTGTTTTTTTTTCTTTCTTCGATTCAGAGTTCTCTTTATTCAGTTTAGTTGTCTTCTCAGTCTTGCGAAATTACTACTTAAATTTTTCAATTATTTTGTGATATTGAGCACGATTTCTACCTTTCGCTTTCCTGGACCACTTCCCATGCACCAATCGAGACATACGAGGTATCATTCGACGCGTCTTGGTCTCCTGATGGGGAGCTGACGATTTGTTTTTGGATCCGGCCAAAGAAATTTCCAAAAACGTGTTTTTTCGTGTTTTGGCGGTTTTTTTGCGTTGTTTTCGTGTATTTTGAGGTACTCAAGGTTAAAACACGCTACCTACATAGATATATTTAGGTGGCGTTGCTTTAATTCCCGGGATACTCACCAAGATCGCAGCGCCAAAACACGAAAAAAAACACGTTTTTGGAAATTTCTTTGGCCGGATCCAAAAACAAATCATCAGCTCCCCATCAGGAGACCAAGACGCGTCGAATGATACCTCGTATGTCTCGATTGGTGCATGGGAAGTGGTCTAACCGGGAGTTGAGTCAGCGGTTCGCTGGGCGAATGAGTCCTAGACTGCCCGGGCGACGCAGCCTGAATCCTCACGGAACGATAAAATGAACATTATAGTATTCAGTTCAGATTGCCCGCAGAAGCTCATGCAGCGTACCGCGGCAATGGCATTGCGGAAAGGCTACCTCTGCTGAATGCCAAAAAGAATGGTACAACGTATAGTACTAATTTATTCAGTACCATTGCGATGTTACTTGCATACGGATGCGATTGGCTGAATTTAGCTCTGAGTAAGTATTGATGCTGTCTGTACCGCGACGCAGGGAGGTTCTAGGATTCGACCCCGACAGTGGCGGATTTTCGACACTAGCTACATAGATGGATGGAATTAGGCCATGTCCTGCGTGAGCTACAATCGTCGGCGGCGACAAGCAATAGTTTGCGTCAGCTTCAAGCGATAAGTTACGATGCCGCGCGACAGAGTCCTACGTAGGCGACAGGAAGCTGCGACAGCGACAGTCGCAATGTTTCAAAGGAAACATCCAAGACTTTTGTTATGTTCAACAAGTTCTCCACAGATATTCACTCTATCAATTAGTAAAGGTTTAATTCATCCTCATCAGAATCCCGTGAAATAAGACAGATTTTCTGCCATTATTTCAACAGTCCTGTCGGTTTGGTTACAATAGAAACTTAACTTCATTAATTTCTATAGGGATACTAGTACATAATACATTGTAATATATGTACTACGCAACATAATTAGTATCTGACAAATTCATTAAAAATAATATAAATTAACATAATTTAAGAAATAAGAAACAAACTTATTTGTTATTTTCAGTTCATTTGCCACTTCCTTCCACAATTCGCCACTCACAAATCTGTTTTGGTAGTTATTCAATCTCTTGTCCTACAATTTCTTTCTGTTTTTCACTTCTGTAATTAAACATTCCCTTATGTCACTATTCGGTATCTTTGAAATGGGAAATTGAAGACCAAAACAGCGAAACTATATATGCGACACAGCGAGAAGCGGCAACAAGATTCAAACACGTTTGAATCTCGGCCGCGGCCGCTTGTAGCGCTTTTGTCGCTTCGCCGCGGATGCCGCCGACGCAGGACAGGCAGATAAGGTACTGAGTGTTTGAAATTTGTCGCTTGAAACTGTCGCGAGTCGCTGTCGCAATATGTAGCTTACGCAGGCCACGGGCTTAAGCCATTTTCTGGGAGAGAATTCTAGTGTCCGACTACTCTGATCGGTAGTTTTCCGCGGTTTTTTCGGATCAATACCAAGTGAATACCAGAGCAGTCGCGCTCTTTACTTTCTCTTCCTTGTATCGTTATCCCATACTTACACACACACTTACAGACACTACACTACCAGACATGTCCGGAGACCATTTAGGGCCTTAGGGCTTGTCCCGTTTGAGACGGTGTCTCGATGGGGGAGATACCTGGAGAGGGGAAATCCCCGTAAGCCGACGGGTAGGTCGGCGCTGGATCACGCCATCCAACGGTGAGGAACATCGCCACCTCCAGGCATAAACATTCACTACACTAACAGGACTAATGTCCGTAGCAGTTACGTGCAAGGAAACATCAATAATTAATTAATTAATTGTGCGGCTAGCGAGACCACATGGAAGTGATATATACGCGCGTGCCCAGGTGAGCAGGCAAACTACCGAGGGGCGGAAAGCGCTCTGCAGTGTCCTTCACCACACAGTGTCCTTCACCACACTGTGTCAATTGGGTTGGGCGGCAAAGTATGCGGTATATAATGGAACAGATTGAGCGTGATCTCGATCGAGGTTGCAAGATTTACTTCCGTGATTCTCTGACAAAAGTTTAATACTATTAAATTGCTCCACTGCTGACGAACCACAGTGATATTGCCATAACGTATTGATTTCGTGATGTGAAGCGTAAAACATTGAAGTCAGAACGTCCTGGTGTGAGGTCGAAGAGTGTGGTAAAGCGAATTTGTGTTGGTTAGCTCAGCGAATCCTTGCATTGATCGCCGCCTCCAGATCGCTCCTGAACGGCTCCGGAGGGGAAGAGCGAAGTAGGTCTGCTACTGCAGTCGAATGCCTTCTCCTCGCCCCCCCCCCCTCATGCCGCCAGCGCTTATACAACGCGCGCGTGAATTATGCAGCTCGTCTTGTCTGTGCCATTTGTATGTTTCATGGCGAGGGATTGGAGGAAGACGGCGGGCCCGTCCGAGAACAAACGGATAAATAACTCAGTAATCAATTTGCGCCCACGTAGATAAAGCGTCTCACCTATTGTTAGGAGATTTTTTTTTCACTACTTGCATAATGCAGTTCAATCTGTTGCGAATGAACATGAGTCTATGATGTAGTAATTGTTTGATTATAATTTATAACAGTTTTTTCACCCTGTGCGTGCGTAGTCATTATTGACCACACGTCGCCAAGTTTCAGTAGACGCTACATCAGTAAATATCTATTCATTTTACGATTTATGTGGGAGTCATTATGCAGATTGCAAATAATCATATCCCATTACAAACTTATGAACATTTGATATCTGAAACAATATTGCACGTGGCATTTGTCAGATTCAATTGTACTAAATCAATTTCATAAAAAGTGGAGAGTAATTTTATTTCGTAAATTCGTGTACATTTGTTTTAAAATCCCGAGGGAAAAAATTGACAAACGACACGAAAAAAGCTCCATGGACGGTTGCTCAAACGGCGAGGCGGATTGAAAATGAATGATGGAGAGAAGATAGGAGGCCACATTTTTAATTCAGCGTGTTGAGGCGAGTAACCGCAGTGCAGTGTTGAAGAGGAGTTCCGGAGATTGAGTTGCCGCAGCGAAGTCTCGCCGCCGATGATAAAGCGCTGGAGGAAACGAGCAGCCGGCGAGGGCGTTCGTGGGCGAGTGGCCGACGAGGGGAGGGGCAGAGGAGGGGAAGACAGAGGAACCCCAACGCTGTTGTGGTCGAGAGGGAACTGAAAGGCAAGGCTCCAGAGAGGAAAGGAAGAGGAGGGGTCGGGCGAGTGGGGACGGGGAGGAACCGAGGAGTGGACCGGAAGAGGGTTGAGCGAACACGGGGAGGAGACGAAGAAATGATGAAAAGACTAAGAAAGGCAGACGTGTGCAGTTAAAAAGAGCTGAGGCGACTGAAAATAATGGTAAAATAGTCCAAATTACTCAGAATTTATTTAGGGTCTGGACGCTCACTTTCTTTTAACAAGAGAACATACGTTCGTATAAAAACATTAAGTTAATTATGACGGCATTATTTGTACACTGACCAAGCAATTGAATCATTGCAATACTTTTTGACTACCGTTGTTCCTTCATTTCTCTTTGTCAATAATCCGTTTTCTCTTCAATATACATTGTTGTGTCTTATTTATGATAATATTTGGTTCGTTGGTACCGAATCAACACACGTCTAGAGGGTTGTCGTGTCATAGGGGACAACTAAGATGAGATGCGAATATTTCAATACTCATTTAAATTAATTGCATAAGCACGCTTATTGGATTTAGTCGTAGAATAACAACAATTCAGTTATTATAAGAATTTCAATGGCTATATCCATGCTACCTATATCAATGTGAGTTTGTTATAGAACCGTATAGGAATGTGCAAATTTGGAAGAAACTCGAACGCTGCACTCCTTTATCTAAATAACAAAATCACAGGAAAGAAAAGCCAATCTTAACGACCGGGGCTTGTTAGGAATGTAACATTGTCGTCTGTTATATACATTAAAACATGAGTTGGAGCGAAGCTGGCTTTTAAGTAGGAGTCATATACTATATTGTAATTTATTTTTTATGCATTTTTTATATGAGTGTGGTTATTACATAAAATCATGAACAGCACACGGTCGATATCATCAATAACGATCCTGGTTAGTATATGACCATTATACTGTTATTTTCCCTGTATCGACTCAATGACTTTAATAACTATAAAATTACAAGATGTACCAAAGAAAATTACATATAAGCTAATGAAACTCGTAATTGTATTATTTTATAAAAACAATGTAATAATTTTAAAGTAAAATCTCATAAAAATATATTAGTATTAAATTTAATATTTTATATTGAATTTCATGGGCAATAGAGTAAATTATTTGCATCAACATGATAAAATTTTCGATAAACATTCAGTTGTAACTATCAATAGATATACATGAATAGTAGGATTTATTCTTCCTGATTTGCGCATTGGGGCAAGTGAAGGATTCGCGATGAGGGAAATTAACTTATACAGGAAAGAGTGAGACAATAGGCGAGAAGAAGCAAAGCAGGGATGTGAGCGGGAGAGGAAATGCAAGTAATGAGGTAGAGGCAAAGCGGCGAAAAGAGGGGGGCGTGTTCTGGGGAGGCTAGGAGGCGTCTAGTAATGATATGCTAGAAACTGGCAAATGAGACAGGGAAATAAAAGTGAAGCCCAACGGAAAAGTTTGAAAGCGTGATGAAGTTGTCAGAGTATACTAGTGCTTGCTGTGCGACAGTACATTACCGTACCCTACCCTGACCGTACATACGCCTCACGTTGAGATACCAGAGTCACGGAACTTTCAAGCGCCTGTCCCAGAACTCGTATACCCCTGAAAGCTCGCCGCACGGAAACCATCGACACCGTCTCCTTTTTTTGTGCACCATCATTGGAAAGAACTTGTTACAGCTTCCACTGACTATGTTCACCATCTGAGTTTAAAGATGAATTAGTTCTTCTCTTCTCATTTAAAGAAAACTGACAATCAAAAATTATTTTCGGGCATCTTAACGTCATTACAACAACAACAATAATTAATAATAATAATTATAATAATAATAATAATAATAATAATAATAATAATAATAATAATAATAATAATAATAATAATAATAATAATAAAATTGTTCAAGAGGTTTGTCAATCCCAAACGAATTTAATTATTAAAATGCATTGGTTACTCAGTAACAAAGTCACAGCTTGGATACAGTTACTGTCGCGGAACATATTTCCGACGTAATTTTTTCATCAAAAAGGAGACAGCGTGGTGACACTTATAAATAATAATAATAATCACAATAATTTATCTTCGCCTTCTTAGTTTTAATTATTCTTATGGTCGCACGCTCTTCTACCCCAGCAAAACTTTGTGGAAGTGGAGAGACGGGACGAGGGGACCTGCGCCTGGGTAGAGCGGTAGTGATGAGGGAGGGAGTGAGCGGTGGCGAAGGGGGCAGGTCGAGCCGTCCATCACTCGCAGCCGTGACGCGGTGGCAGGCGCGCGGCGCGCGGCGGCGACGGAGGCCTGCACGCACGGGACTTGGCGAGCAGTCGTCGTCGCCCTGGCCTCACCCCCCAACAAGCGTTCTCACCCCCCTCGGCCCCACAGCGCCCAACCCCGCCCCTCCGCCGCAACATTCCGCCAGCCCCTCCCAGGCATCGCCTCGTACTGCCCCTCCCGCACTACCTGGTCCGTCCTCCACCACGCCACACCACCACCGCCCCGCCCACCGCCCCGCCCACCTCCCCGCCCACCTCCCCGCCCACCTCCCCGCCCACCGCCCCGCCCACCGCCCCGCCCACCGCCCCGCCCACCGCCCCGCCCACCGCCCCGCCCACCGCCCCGCCCCGCACAATCCTCACCCTTCCTACGCCGTATTCCGCCAGCCCCCCCCGACGTCCCCCGCCCTTGCCTCGCACTCTCCCTGCCTTTCCCCACTCCTTCTCGACTCTCCTCCACCAGGCCGCCCCATCGCCTTGCATCATTCCTCTTCTCCCCGCTATCCCATTCTCTGCCCCGCCCCCCCCCTCCCCCCCCCCCCCCGCCCCCGCCCCGCCCCGCCCTGCCCCGTCCCACCTCCTCCTCCGCCTCCGCCCCGGCCACGCCGCCACCTCCGCGACGGTTCTGGGTCAATAGTAAGCGCGAGCGGAACTACGAGCGCCGGGCCGCTGTCGTGACTCCTCACGCCCAATTAATGCGCACGTTCTGGATGTTCTCGCAGAAGCCCCGGGCCAGAGCGCACGAGGCGGCCGACGCGTTCCACGGCCGAACTCAGGAGTCAGTCGCATGCGAAAGCGGGCTCTTTTTGATGTTCTTCTTCTTCTTCTTCTTCTTCTTCTTCTTATTATTATTATTATTATTATAATTTTTAAAATATTTCCTTTCAATTTTTAAGAGTTCAGTTGTTACGCCTTATGTGTGTTCGTGTATGAATTGGACACATGAAACCAGGCGTAATAAGACGCGTAGAGGACTTTGAGGAAGAGATACTGAGGAGAACGCTCAAGATCTCTGCAAATTGCTAAAGGCCGAGCTGAAACAATATGGAAGGGATAATTGATGTTGGAAAAATACATCCGGGCTGCGTAATACGTATAACAGCGTGGCATGAATTTATAATCGAAATTTGGAACACGTAAGAATAGCAGCAAGAGACAGAGAAGTCTTAGAAACAGTGATAATCAAGAATCGGACCCGTAATATAAAGAAGTTCAAGTTCATGCAAAATTACCTTTCGTTTTGTATTCCCGAATTCAGCATTTTCTCTTGTATATTTGGTTCCATGTATAACCTTGTAGTGTTTTAGAAATTGTAATAACATTTTTCTGCTGTCGATTCTATTCATATGGGATTACAAGGAAGTTTTTAATTGAGCTTGTTTTAAAAAATGTGGCTTAGTTCAACATTATTTTTTAATGTTTTTCCCTTTTCTATTAGAAAGTTATTTCTCAGCTATTGTAATATTTGAGTCCTGTTTCAGTGATAGCCATTCGTGTCTTGTATCTCGTGTACATTTTGGTTGGCATTTCTTTCTCATTTGTGGAAGGAGTAAATTAATTCTTGGCACAAAAAGCATGGTCTTTCACTGCAGAAGTATTCATTTTCATTTGTTTGAACATATTCTTTCAAAAAACAATTAGCATTCCTTAAGTGTTCTTAAATATTTCATATTTTTCTAATAAAAGCCCATCAGAAATTTTACTTTTGTTGACTCTAACGTAAACGCTTTACGATCATCACATCTTTGTCTGCGAACATTAAAACACGTTTGCTGCTTCAATGAAACAATATATCAGTGAAAAACATCTTTACACAAATAGATCTGAATGCTTATTTGAAGAATTAATTTCACGGACTACATTCGATCATCCCGCCAGTTACGGAATTCCATTTCACCGGGACAATCCACGTGCAGATAAATTAGATTTCAATTATAGTTCCCTTCGTAAGCCGCTGCATGATATTTCTGAAGGGCGGCATCGCGCGCCGCATCGCCGCAGCAGGGACCGCGAACGCAATTAGCGGAATCTCCGCAGTCGATCTGCATCGACAGGCGAGGAGCGAGCGGCGCCCCGCCCGGGGTTCGGCGCCGAACGCAGCAGGTGGCCCCGCACGAAGCCGCGTCGGGGCTTCAAATTTTACTTCCTCGCTACCGCTTACGCAGTAGAGAGAAAGTCATGTAATGCTGAGCGAAAAACGGCGGATTTTCAGCCGAAAAACACTCATATTACCCTAGCCCTAGACACGAAAAAGTGGATAAATCCAGTGGTTAAATTGAGGAAAAAATCTTCTAACACGTGATGTGGCCAGAATCCATGTTTTGTTAGTCCTTGATACCGAAAAGTCGAATGATGGCAAAACGTCTGTCCGTCCGTCCGACTGTCCGTCCGTCTGTCTTTCTGTGAACAACGCTAGCTGCTAAACCGTTTAGCAGATTGTCCTCAAAATTTACATTCCCCAATCGATCTGGCTAATGTCAAGACCCTTAAATTTGAAACCGATATTTTAATTTTGGGGAGTACTTTGCACAAAGGCTCTGGGATATTTTCCAAAAAATGGCTCCATCGTTTTTTGATTGAATTTTGTTGTTGGATAGGGTGAAGGACGTTTAAGAGAACGACGCAGGTCTCATTTTCGTTGAAACTAATTTTTGGAAAATTGCAAAAATCCAAAAAGTTTTCGGCCTCTTTATACAACTACAGTTATGAAGGTATAGATTTTTCTCTCAATGAAATCTGTTTTCTTTAAAGATACATTTTGAAATAAGATCATGTTCAATTTTTCGAAAATTTCAGTACTTTTCGCTTAATTTTGCATGCATGTGCTCTTTTAGCAACACTAGTTTCAAAATAAAGCCTTGAGAACAGTTGTAAATGCTCCCTGGTGTATTTCAAAGAACTAAATTATTAAAGACCTGATATTCCAAACATCATTGCATCCTATTTCTGGCATATCGGAAAAGGTCAAGTCGAAATTACCTAATTTTCCTGCTCAGAATGTTTTCCAACTAGGTAAAATTTCTGATCTTCTACAAACACGAATTCGCTCAAGGTTTTCCAAGGATAAATTTTGCCCACCTTAAAGTAAACCCATAACTCTTAAATTCCTTCTCGAATCTCTCAAAAGTCTTTCGAATGACCTAAAAGAAACTAATTGTATACTACTGGATGGTTGAAGTGGATTCCAGAGAGAATACTATCCCTCTTGTAAGTAGCCAATTGGATTATATGTTAAAGTTATCCGTAATTGTTCGGTCATGTGGATGAAACTGTACCAGAAAAAAAATTAAATAAATAAAAAAGGCAGCACCGCCCTAATTTTTAGATGTTCACTTTGGTTATGTAGAGGATAGCGTAGAGAAGGAGGTATACGTTTTTCTGAGGTATGGAGTAAAATATAAAATGGAAACACAGGAATGTATATTAAATATTTCATGTATGCGGTATGTGCGAAAACATATGCGGCATCCGTAAAACCTGTGGTTCACGGGCCTGTTCTGTCTCTTCTTCCGTTCTTTTCAATTTTTCCATGAATTATGTGTATATATCCATACAACCGCACTGTATGACTGTTCCGTATGTAACCTCAGGACGTCAGTGGTTTGCGGATAAAAATCACATTCATTTACACTGATTAATCTGAGATAGCGAAGCGCTTAGATGGGGAGGGGGATGTAGAGGTGGATAACACATGTAAACTAAATAGTTCGACTACAATTTAAACGATTTAAAACCTATTTTGTTATATTTTTCCAATAAACACTTTTTTGATAATTAATAAAATAATGAATGAAGTTTAAAACTGTAAAAAAAATAAATTTTAAACATCAGTTCTCCGTAATAGAACTCCATATTCAAAAGAGTATAACAAATGAAATGCAATATATTTGGTACATGATTTCCGCCAGATTCGAGGTAGTGAGAACAATTGTAAGTTAATGGGCCGACTGTCTTACAATTCGAGGTTTATATTTCATTTGTGACATAGTTCTTTGGTGGAAATTGGAGAGAATAGCAAGGACGAACTGCCTGCGTTTGAGTTATGGAATTCGGAAGCTGTGATCGATCTTTTTCATAATAGCATTTTCATGCCAATTTCAGTGAGATCACAGAGGAGGGTGATGTAACAAAAGCACGCTATCCACGTCTTCATGTGACGCATTGACATTCCCTCTTGGGCCCAAATTTAAGGCTATCCGTAAACTATTTAATCTGCTGTGAACTCATTGTATTTGGATGCAGCGCTTACATTGTGGTTATTTTAGTCGTTTGTTTCAAAGTCATTTACGGAGTAATCGCACAAACAAAAACTTATCCCATTGTACATGTTAAACACTTTAAAAAAGTTATTTTACATTATTTCTTTTATGAACTTCCAATTATTCGAATCCCAGAACTGTAGATACAAGTTAATTATATAAAATAAATTGAAAAATGTTTCTGTGAATTGTGAACTATCATTGATCGGAAATACACAGTCTTTGGACTTGTTTGCATAACATTATTATAAATTATTCTAAGCAAACACATACCCGCTAAAGAATAATTTTCCTCTCCTTTTCTTCCTCCAAAAATGAAACATCTCCGTCACGTGTAAATCCAATTCATGCAATAATACAGGAGCGTATCCCGAGACATATATATATATATATATATATATATATATATATATATATATATATATATATATATATATATATATATATTTCAAAATGTTTTAGCCGAATGTGTTATACCACGGATTATATGGAATGACGCAGCCTAAACTGAGATAATGCTGCGATATCACTCCATTCTTTTTAATGATTATCCCAAAATATCTTTGCTTGAAAGTTTCGTGAATTAAGTTACTGAAAAATTGGGGGGAGAATGAAATTTCCCTCATTTCCCTTCTCTAGGGCCCGCGCCTGAATAATATTTCTAATTAAGAGAACAGCTGCTCCGTTGCATTATCGAAGCCGACCACCAACAGTCTTAGCCCAAAATGAACAAAGAATGCTGCAGCCCCCTCCCGGCGCTCGCGCCCCGCCGCCCTCTTTCACCTGGCGGCGCGATGACGCAACAAGTCCATATCGGGCGGCCGCCACGCATCGTCGCACCGCGCCGCCGATCAATAGATTCCACATGAAGCCGCCGGAGCGCGCTGGATGGTCTTTGCGAGCGGCGCTCAATTGTTTGCGTTCGCGATGAATAGGCTCCGTCAATTTCCTGATTCCTCTGCGGAAGCACGCGCTCCCCTGGGCACAATGGGGGGCGTCGAAAAGCAACTGTCACGAGAGATAGTTTACACATTCCGTCTTGTGCTCACGCCAGGGACCGTTTGTCACGGGAATAGATGTGCAACTTTTATCCTAGTGTTTTCTAGCTTTATCGACGTGAACAAGCGCGTACTGAAAATTGAGAGTGCAATACGTTGATGTTCCCGGAAAGCGCAAATGGTGACAGTCAGCTTCGAGAACATTTAAAATATTGCCTTTTTCATGTTTTGTAATACATAGAAAGTAAAAAAGCTACATAGCATACTACAACTGTTTCAAATAAATTAATAAAAACTCACAAAACAATATAATCAATTTAATAGAGATATATCTACTATATTACATTCTACAAACTATGTTTTATCACCAGTCTGGTTCCCCTGTCATTCTGATATAAAATAATACAAAAAAGTGTTAGATTAAATATTTCAATTTAACGTAGAATACAAATTGATATATACACACATGAGGCGTTTTACATCACTCGTTTGACAACACGCGATCCACAATACGCGGAAACTTACTCCAGGCACTCATTGCACGACACTCATCACACAGCATTCATTACATAATCTAAAACAGATCAAATGCCAAGTTAATTTTCAATGGTTTAACAAATATGTAGTATTTTAGTGAATATAATTAATCGCGCCCCCACTTTCTCCGCCGACGATTTGATGCTTAACACATTGAAGCCCGAGCCCAACCTATACTCGGACTTTGCTTAGTGCTCGAGAGTCCCAAGCCCCAGCATAGCTCGGGCGCACGTTTCCTCGTCTGTCCGTGCACGTGCCCGAGTTAGTTCTGGGCACTGAGGAGATGTCTCCATTGATATGGTTGAATTATTCTGCCATCTGTAGGCCAATTTGAGACTATTTTGAGAAATGCCCGCAAGTAATGTCACTTGCTTTTTGTAGCAGTCTGCAGTGGTAGACGGAGTTCTGTACTGTATCGCGTGTATTGTTTTGAGTTCAGGACGTTGTGAAAATTATTACTTTTTTGAAAATCATTCGGAAAGTAGCTCAGGAAAAAATCTTTGGATGAAATATGTGAAAATTCTGATACCGAAAAATATGTATTGTTGTTGCGTTGATTAAAATATGTTGTATGTCTGTAATATATTCAACTATGTGAATAAATTTTTTTTTAATGACACACTTTTCCTTATTTCTCCACTTTTTTTTTTCAAATAACAAAAGTTTCTAAAAATAGTACAGGATTGTGCATTTGTTTTATAATTACTGATGTCGCTTAAATTACCTCTAATAACCGTAGGTTATGGAACCCAACAGGTCACGAAGCTTCTGAGACTCAAAATGTTAAATTAGGAAATGGACATCATCTGTTCAACAGAGGAGCCCCTGGAGTAGGCAACCGCGTCGTACGTCGCGGTCGTGGGGTTGTGTACAGGCATCGCTACAGGCGCTGCGAGGGATCAGGTGGCGCGCGCCGCGACCGGTCAATAGCAAAGTGGTGCAGAGCCTGTCGACTGTTTTCTTTTGGGTTTCGTTTCCGACTTGTTTTCTTTTCATTCTGTTTGCCTTCTTTTTTCGTCCAGCAGCAATACAAATACAGTAGACTCGGTGCACAGAAAGGTAATGAAGTTCGTAGTTCAAAAGTGTTGGTCATTTTTTAGTCTGCGAGTGCAGAGTAGTATTGATTTTTCCTGACAGCTTTAATCGAATTGTATTACGGTTTCGATTTTGTACGTTTCTACGTACCTTATGAATCTTCTGCAATGCACATGAAAATGTGCAAAATATGAGACGCTCGATTCAAACTAAAAGATGAGAAAACTAATGATTTTTCATTCGTGAATGCAATATCATAAATTCTACCAAAATGCTTAGTTGCATACAATGCGACGGTGTACTCCCCTCCCCTATTCCCCGCTTTTTGATTGATTGATTGATTGATTGATTAATGTTTCCGGGCGCGACAACTGCTCATTAGCCTCGTAAATGTGCAAGTTTTTGTAGCGTGAGGTGGTGGTGTTTTTCTCCCGCTGGATAGAAGGACCCGACATCGACCTACAAGTTGGCTTGCGTGGTTTTTCCCAACCATGTATTTCTTACCAGCGTGTTACCGTCCCAGACAGGACAAGCTCTAAGCTCCCGACTGGTCTCCCCGCATGTGTGTAGTGTAGTGTAGTGTACGCAAGTGTCAGTTTAAGAGGAAGGTAGGACAAGAAAGAGAAGGAAGTGATCGCGAGTAGTCCGTTGCTTAATTGTTAGAGTACTGCTCCGGTATTCGCCCGGTTTTAATCGGAGAAACCACGGAAAACTACCGAACAGCCGCGTGCTAGTATTTTCCTCTAGAGATCGACAGAATCCGACATTTCTATCTAGCTAGTGTCGAAAATTCAGCCACCGTCAGGACTCAACCCAATTAAGCCATGAGCCAAATAAGCCTGTGTTACTCCACGTCTTTACTTTTTTCAGGCAGGTAAAAATGTTTCACACAATTCTGTCATTTCTGACGCTTCCTCGTTGTCTGAAAATACATATAATTCTTGTGATTAAATTGTTTAAAAACACTCTTACATAGATAAAGTTAGAACAAGAACAGAAGAAATCAGAAAAGTTGTGATACCTATAGAGCTTCAACAACTGCAGGTTTCTTTCTGTGTACAAAATATACAAAAATGTTTATGTTTTAGCAATAATAGTGAAGTATTTTTCACATTACAAGTGTGCCCTAGAAATGCCCTTTCTTCTGACCTTCAAACAAATTGATGACGGCAAGTTTTCCAAACCCCGACTCTCAGAATCGATACCAGCCATCAAAATGACAGGTCATTTATTGCCATTATTAAAACACACCAACAAATCTTGTCGAGGCTTTGTACGATTGTACGGTAAGCAAATGTTTACAGGCGTCACCAGTGCGTCTACAGGGATCGTGTCACCGCGTGACTAAGCTGCTTGTGCGAGGAGGCTGCGCGCTTCCGCTGAATGAAATGTTTACCGCTCTTATCTCGGGCAGCGGCGGCGGCGGCGGCGGCCGCAACGAGGTCGCGTGAGCGCCAGCTGAGTGCGCAGAGGGGGTGGGCGGGGCGCGCCGATTCGCTTACGTAAGACTCCTGAGCCCCTTGCGCGGAATGCGCGGCGCGGCGCCTGCCGGCAGCGCTTCTGGAGGGCCGTCACTCGGCTCTGCTGGAGGGTCGCCCGCCGCCGCCGCCCGCGCAGTGGCACCGAACGAAAGAAACCCCGCGCGAAATCAATACCGCTCAAACAGACTTGCGTGATTTTTTTTAATTCTGAGGGGGATGCTCGAATGTCGAATGTAGGTGAGGAGGGAGGGCTTACTTAAATTATGAGGAGATAATGATGTGTTTTTCATCTCTTGACGAGTGTTTTGAGTTGTAATCCAAATAATAATAATAATAATAATAATAATAATAATAATAATAATAATAATAATAATAATAATAATAATAATAGTGGAGCTCCACCGTATTATAAATACAACCCAGTACCTGTAATGGAAGCAACTAATACTATTATTTATTGAACAGACCCATAATAACAGACATAACTGTGGCTTTCAATAGACCAGATATAGTTTTCATTGGCAGGAACAAGAAAGAAACCACGCTTGTTGATTTTGCCTTACCATTGACACACAATCTAAAGAAAACAGAATGCGACAAAACGACTAAGTATGAAGATCTTGCTCTAGAAATAAAACAAATGTGTAAACTACAGAGTGTAACAACATATCCACTTGTTATTTCCAGTGAAGGTATAGTAACAAGTCTTGAACTAACACAAATGAGGCATCTATATCGGTCTTGGGGGATCAGAGTGAAAACTCTCTCCTCAGTGAACGAGCTCTTTCCTTACCGTGGAATGAACGGGCAAATTGTGTCCTGCAGCTGGTAAGAATCGCAAGAGAGCAAAATAAATAATAATAATAATAATAATAATAATAATAATAATAATAATAATAATAATAATAATAATAATAATAATAAATAACTCTCCAATTTTAATAATAATTATTTTAGAATTATGTGTTCTATTAAAATGTTATGTTACGAAAATCAAACATCGGTTTGTTCACATTTTGAAAATTACAATAAACTATACTTTCCATGTATTTGTCCACCCAAAGCTGACAAATGTATGTTGCCAGTAGTTAATATATTAGTTCATATATTAGTTCTAGTATTTCTTTCATTACGAAATTGATCATTGTTAAAGAAGGACCGTGGATTATTAGAACACTTGCATCATAATAGCTCTTATTGTGACACTCATCTCAATATCGTACGTTTCACTCTGAACAATGAAACTGGATATGATGACTTACGATTCTTATTTTATAAATTCTATTTTGTTCTTTATTTTGATAAAAAGCTTATATTGTTCAGAGGCAATGTGAAAAAGACAATATGGTAATAAATAAATTAATGGAAGAGACCTCAATCATCAGGAAATCACAGACAGTTCAATATCTTTGCAATGTTAAATACTCTTATATTTAGTGTTGCGTACGTTGTAAGAAAACATATTAATATAGATATAAGAAATTATTAATATATTTGTGGCGCTTTGAACGGGTTTAGGATACTCAAAAATGATTTAGAGAATTTACTTAAACTGTGAGAAATTAATATGTTTCGATTAATTTCGATATTTTATGTAGCAATGACACGAAGTAAACTGTACGTTTGCTGGAAGTAATGTCCTATATAATTTATTTTGCATAGGAAAGATTTGTTGCTTTCAAATCCAAATAATCTTAACAAAGAAGACGTTACAGGAAGATGACGAACGACCCTATGACTTTAAAAGTAATAACGTTTATTAAAAAAGCGTATAAAGTAAGTAGATGCCAATAAAATCACGTAACACACAGCCCCTAAACAGTTTGCTACTTGTCATCGATCGTCCATATAGCAAAAACAGTGAGCTCTAGGACCTTAATACTTCAACCGCACATATGCTCCCCACCCCTAATCTACAAAATGAGAGGTTTGAAACTTATTACATTTTTGTAGCTTGGAATCTTGGGAATATCCTCACACCGTGGTAAGAATGAAGCAGGGTGTATCTCGAATTCTATTAAAACACATTCCTCAAAAACACACTGTTTCCCTTCACTGGAATGCAGGTGAAAGTGGTGGTGTTCTATTTTCCACATGCGAGAGTTCCACCACGTGCGCGCTGGTGGTTTTGTCTTCCACTATTGGATCTTGTGGAAGACTTAGTCCGCCGCGTGGAGGCGCGCGGGGCATTCGGGCAGCGGCGGCCGCCCGCAGCGAGTCGATATCTCCTCGCCCTCGCCCTCGCCCTCCACAGGGCTTCGCGCTGCGGCTGCACGTGTCGCCCTTCAGCCGCCCTCCCACCAGCCCTCCCGCCCCCACCCTCACTCTCCCGCCAAGGGCCGCCCGCATCCGCGTCACGCGACCCCAGTCGCCACCGCCTCGAGGAGAATTCCACCTCAGCACCCACTCACAACCGCCATATTAATCAATTCCATTGGCAAATACTACATTCGTGGCTATATTCATTTTATATTATCCTGGCAAGAATACAAGTGGATGCTGACCAAAATATTATTAATATTATTAAAAATAATTTAATTTAAATAATATTTTCAAGCTAATTGGACATACACGAATATTTCACACCTTATAAATGAGGTGTGGAACACACACACACACACACACACACACACACACACACACACACAATATATTATCATCCGGAAGAGGTAACACACCTAATACAGTGCCCAAACCGTCCCTTTTGGGAGAAATGACTTAAGACGCATAAATTAGTCCTTCTACCTCGTCCCTCTAACTACGTTTTTAGGGCCTAAAACTCACAATTTCTGATAGGGAGAATGATAACATGTGTTGCAGTGCAACGTGTGTTTCTGAATGCGTATCTGCTTATTTCCTTACAGAAAAATATTAAAACTACGTGTTTCGTCTTAAATATATTTAATGCTCTGTGGGATTGTATAAATGGTATAGTTGCGGACTGTTTTGTAAATGGCGTCTTATAAACCATACAAAAGCGTCGACATTCCTTACGTTATTATCTAATGAAGGAATTTAAAAAATATATAATTTTGGTAAAGACGTTACATTGAAAGAATACTGCGACATCAATTTAACCATTTCATTCTTCATCAGGGTAATTTTAATTCGATTTCAAAGACCAATTTATTTGTTTCTCACTCCTATCTGTCCTTTATTACACTTCAATCAAAGTTTACAGTTCTTCAGAATACACATTAACACGTTGATTAATGATTCCATTGATCACTGCATCAATGCGAATGTCAAGCTACAAAACTATTATTCACACATTACAAAATCGATAAATGGCAATCATAACTGTCAAGTTTTGGTTGCTTAATTGCTTTTTTTATTTCTTCAAATACTATTAGAAGAATGATATAAATTTCAGTAATCTTGTCAGGTAGTATTTCACCTTTAATGCATGATCTAGTAAAGGTACAGTAAGAGTCACAATTTTCGAATTACCCATTTCTAGTCTAATTCCTGGAAGTTTATTTCGTGACCTTATTTTTTTATTTGCAGACCTTTTACTTGTTAATTCAGCTAGTTTTTGGATGGAGTTACTAATTTTAAAGTTTCAATGTAAACGAGAAAAAATGGAACACACAACGCTTTGAACTTTGCATCATTGTAAGACAGAAAAATATCAAATTATTGTGCATAATTTCTTTTCTTTTTCTGATCGCAATTCAATGTTTTGCACATATGCTAATAACACGTCTTAACTACAGGGAAATGTACACGGTCGTAAATAACTTTCACATTAATACGTCAGTCGTTAACCCAACATTAAATTCCGTTTCTTGCATTAATTCTGCCTATTGCACTACTAATATTAAAGGTATCTTACGTTGTCGAACTATTCTATCACTTTTCAGCGTTTCTTACACCTGCTTATTTTCTTTCTCCCCTCTTCTTCCAGCCGGCAATTTTCCTCTGCTCCGAAGCTCGCATCCTCTTCTTTCGCCCCCCATTCCCCTTCGCGTGCCGCATCCACGAAGTCTGGCGTTGTCCTCCACCCCACGTCGTCGATCATATGCATTCCTTCGATTCTCATCTCCCCTTCCCCGCCGACACACTGCCGGCGCCCCGGCGCCCTGCCTCGCAGCACCCTCCACCGCCCTCGCATCGACTTCGCGTCGCCTCCTATTTACGCGGCGCGATTGTCTTTTCTTCTCCCCTCGTCCGGAGGGGATTCCCCGCGCTAATTCGCGGCCCCCTCCGCTCCGCGCGGCCCCTTGCCCGCCCGCCCGGCGGCCCGCCCGCCCGCCCGCCCGTCGTAAAAAGCGCCGCGTAGTGGGGGTGCGGGCTGAGGGGGCGCCCCGCCGCCGTCCATCACGTCGTCCTTCCGCCCCGAATTATCTCCCCTGCCGAGCCCCGCCAAAGGTCACACACGGTGGCGCCGGCGAAACCCCTCAGAAGGGGACAGTGGCTGATGTGCGGAGTAGGGGGTCCGAGTGAACGAATCATGCGAATTTTAATCATTTAAGACAATTCGAACTACGTTTAACTCGAAGCAAGTTTTTCAGATACTCATTACTGTTTGGTTTTGGTTAGGAAAAAATATCAGGACGTTTTTTTATCTTAAATTATTGTATTGAAATATTATTAAATATTTACCGAAATTAGTTACCAGCTCAAAGTCTTTGTCTACAGAATTCTGCATCTCAATCCAGCCGATGGCATTGATGTTTGTCACTGTTTTGAGGACGTTTTACTGGTGAAGAACAGAAGAAGTAATGAATAACCAGCTTTTGCTGGAGCAGATTCATCTCCAAGGACTGGAGGTTTGACAACAGAATGCTCTGCTTTCGTAATATGAAGAATAGCTTAAGTGAGTAACAAATGGAATACTGAAATAGAAAATATGATACTCCTGAATATTTTTGAAACATGTAATTCTTGATGATGATAATAATAATAACAATAATAATAATAACAATAATAATAATAACAATAATAATAATAATAACAATAATAATAATACCCACATTTTGCACCAAGTATTGTAAAGGCAGCGACAGATTCCCCAGATCTGATTCTTAGGACTTAATAATCAATCGACTCATGACATCTTTATTCGTGAATTACAGTAATAATAATAATAATGAATACAAAGATATACCAATGGAAAATATTAATTATTTGTCAACTATCATGACGTCGCACAAAAGTTCCATTTCAACCAGATCGAACCTTCCTTCACTGTTCCGACTGACGCCCCTGGGTCCAATGCGTCTGCCGGGTCATATGAGCGGTGACGGCGGCTGGGAAAGTAGAGGCGTAGGCGTTGAAGTCGCGGCGGCGCGGCGGGAGAGGATGCGTTCCCTGGAGCGACAGGGTGTCATTAGCCCCCCCTTCCTCCCCTGCGGAGGAGGCTGCGGCGCGTGCGGTGGTAATTCCGGCGGCGTCGCAAGAAGGGTCGGGATCGTTGCCAGCCGAGGGTGGCTGCGACGCGCGCGGGTGGCTTCCCCGAAAACAACTTTAATGAAATGAGCGCCAGGGAGACGGGGCGGCGGCGCGAATATGCGAGGTGCGCGAGCAAACGCGGAGAGAGGGCGGGTGCCGATAGTGGCTGCGGGCGGATCAGGACAGGTGGCTCAGGGCAACAACTGATGTCACTGCAGTGCCTCTGACCGGGAGGTCCTACGGTTCTAATCCCGACAGTGGCAGGATTTTCGACATTGGCTAATTAGCTAGGTCGAATTCAGTTCCTGTCTGGAGGAGACGTCTAGCTGCCGGCTGCTCTGATCGGTAGTTTTCCATCAACACCAGGCGAATGCCGAAACAGTTACCTACGAAACAGCTCACGGACCGCGCGCAATCTTTCCTTCTTGTTCCTATCCTCGTCCTATTCTAACCCCTTACTTACTCACACTCACACTTACACTTACACTTACATGCACTATACTATTACACACGTCGGAAGACTGGTTGGAAAGAGAGTCTTAGAGCTTGTCACCGCTGAGGAGGTGCCCCCTGGTGGGAGATACCTTTTTGGGGGAAACCCCGCTAGCCAACGGGCAGGTCGGCGCCGAATCTCAACATCCAGTGAGGGAAGATCACCAAGACCTCCGAGGAAAAACATACCTCTTACGGGACTAATCACCTCTGTAGTTGACACACCCGGAATCACTAATCAATCAATCAATCAATAAATCAATCAATCAATAAAAGCTGCGGGGGGCAGGGCACGCGAACGCGATGACGCAAGGGACGATGAGTAGAACCAGAAATGCGAGAGAAATTCGAGGCAGGTTCCATAAGTTTCTAACCTCACTAAGTTCTATTGTTGATACAAATAAAAAAATTGTATACCTTTTCAATTTAATCATCCTTTACTACCACCCACTTTTCACAACTGTATATTAATATTTCTAGGCCTTCAAAAAAATACTCCGTAGTTTTGTTCGCATAATGGTCAAAAACGGTTTCTTTCACCTTGCACTGGTCTGAAATTTTTCTTCCCTGAAGGATTTCTTTTCAGTTTTGATTCAGTTTTGAATTTTGTCGTGGGGGGTGGATGGTTGGATGGGTCTGGCACCACGTGCGGGGAAGCGGAAGAACAAGCTGTTTTATAGACCTTTACTGCTGAGACGCTCTTTCTGAGGCGGAGCTACGCAATATGCTTACGCGGGCGCCAGTTGTCTGCGGCCACACGACAAGTGATAAATGTCGCTGGGTGTCCATTTGGACTGTGGTGTGAATGGTCCAATTTGGTGAAGCCAAAGTACTTCACAACATTCTTTGCAATATTGACAGTAAGCACAGGTGCATGGTCATGAATAGGCTAAACACTGCAAATTTCACACACCGCATCTAACTCAACCTCTCTCCACAAAACTAAGTACGATTACAGCATTTAGAGATAAGACAGATAACATTACAGCATAAGCAGCAGATGGTATTACCACATTTGAAGATAAGACTAAATACTGCTCAGACGTTTTTCGCATTGATGAGCGATATTTGGTCAGGCCGGAAACTTATGGAACCGTGTGCGTAGTTTCGAGAACCAAGGTAGCAGGTCATTCTCCATTGAAACGACTCAGCTATGATGCGGTCACCAATAAATTTTTCACATTAATTTACTTTGCAATATCTTATGTTTTTAGTGTATGCTGACACTCTTCTGTATTTATAAGTGACGTGAAATCGGGGTTCATTTCTTTAAACTATGTGTTGCGCATGCTGACCTTACATCAGCACAATTGTAAAGCGAACACAAACCGAGTGTAGTGGAAAATGTGGTGTACGCTTTTACTAGAATTGTAATGTGAAATGACTTGGGTACTAATGATTCATACTATCAAAATCATTTGTGCTCCTCTCTTGTGCAAAGTGTAAGCATGTTGCATATATCAATAAGCATAAGCCATAAATGGTCATGTGATGTTTTTGCGGTTACTGCTAGAAAATCATTTAATGTAAATCATATTGCCTTCAGAATCATTTTCTTGTAGAATATGATTTGGATAATAATAATAATAATAATAATAATAATAATAATAATAATAATAATAATAATAAAAGACCAGCAACGGTTGGCAGCAGCATTGGTCACGTTGGCCATTAATTGATATATTCATAAACCGGCCTAGACAGCAGTGAGAAAAATATAAATATCCAATTGAGTAAATGTTAATTCTGTAATCCAGACAGAATGTACCATCAGGATAGCAAGTTTAATCAACGAAAAAGTTTCAGGTCTAACCGCGGCCGTAGCCGAGTCGTTTCTCATTGATGTACTGCTTCCGTACCTTTTGCACTCCGGACGTAATTCGTTGTACTACTCCTTACTCCTTACTCCTACTCCGTACTACTTCTATGCTGACTGCATCCCTTCTGATGCCCCAGTGTCACAGTGGGCATGCTTCGAGAGGCTTGAAACAGAGGGCAAGTTAACGCTTATTGGTCAGCTTTGGATATCACTTCTTGGATTGCGCGGTTGCACGATGTCGCTCACCACGCCCGGATTCACTGTCCGATGAGGGGAAACATCGGCCCCTCCTCGCTGCCGCTCGTCAGGATTTTAAAATCTTTATTTGACAGAAACGTACAAACAATTATCACCTCGTTGAACGTCTCTTGGGGTTGACTCGAACTCGCTCTCGGACGAGTGGTTTTGCCAGCAAACAGATGAGATAGGGGAGACTAGTGGAAGTCGTCATTTATAGAAATCGTTTACAAAGAGTAAATAAAACCGGTATTTACCAACGTTTGTGCGGTTCCTGGCGGGGAGGTGAGCTCACACGTAGATCTAACATTCACAAACAACGTTGCTCGTCCTCGGATAACTGAGTGGCGGTTGGAGAATGGACTCTCCAAGTGATCACCGAGAATCATCCTGGTGTATGAACCGAAGCACCTGAACAACGAGACTACTCCAGCCCCACAATCTAACGAAGTAAGGTTCTCGTCTTTAGGAGGTCTAAAGTACATTGAACCCAGTCCAGTATCGATGAAAAATGCAGAATGTCGCTCAAGCCTTATCCCAGGCTGCGTTGGATTTTGTGACGGGTCCATGCCGGATGCTCACCAAGATTGTGCGGTGATGGTGCCCCGAATTAACAAAATCGATCCGAGACAAATGAAGAGTAAGACAGCAGTAGCAACGGAGACTACGGTGGAGTGCCTGAGATTAAGTTAAAAACTGCTCGAATTCTTTTCAGCACGTAATTCCCAGGCACAAGAAATTGTTGCCAGAAAAAGGAAGTTACGGGAGGACTATGTCACGGTCACACTACACAAAACCTATGAAGCGTTCCTTACAAGATCTCTTCAGTCAAGTGCATGATCCCGGAAGTACTGTCCTCCACCTGCATGAATGTTGGACACAAGTCAACCTGGAACGGTAGAGCTAATGGCTTTCTGAACCCTCTTCTCCCAAATGATAAACAAGGTAATGAAGATCAACACCATGCGTGCATGGTCTGAAATGTTTCGGACTTTGACTGTGGGACCATATGAAGCAAAATAATTCGCCCATGTCTTACTAAAGACAGCTCTTTCGACGGTGAAAGAGGGGGCTCCCGGTATGGATGGGATTGACCCTGAGTTGCTGGAAAAAGCACCACCGGTTATTCGTTTCAAGCTGTTAGATATTTACAATCGCTACTCAGCATTTGGCTTTTTTCCAACATCGTGGAAGGTTGCTAAGGTGGCGATTTTTAGAAAGAACAATGACAAGGAGGCCATGGCTTATCGACCGATCTGCGAATTGCCCAAATTGGGCAAGATCTTGGACGATGTAGCCTTAGTTCGACTAGAAAGAAATATGGATGAAAAGGGAAGCTTATCCCCAAGCCAATACGGGTTTAAACCCGGCCGCAACACCAGAGACGCTGTACACAACCTTGCACAATGCATAGTGGCCATATATTTTTAACAATAGTGCAACAATATTCCTTGAGATTTTACAAGAATATCTATTCGAATAACCTGTACGAGAGTTTCTTTCAAGGCTGCGTCGCGATCATAAAAGAAGGTGAAGAAGAGGTAAAGCATCTCTTACGAACGGTTGCCCACAGGGGTCCAATTCTGGGCCCCTGTTTTGTAATTTAATGATAAATACCTTTCTTACTAGGCTTCCCGCGTCGAGGGTGACGGCCGTATCCTACGCGGGCGATCTGGTGTTAGTCTCGCGTTCCCACAGAGAAATAGAAGCTGAGATTGCAGCACTCCTAGCGATTGTCCAGGACTGGGCGAAGGAAAGTAAACTCACCATTCCGGCTGCGAAATCGGTCTGCATGGTTATATCATGGCACACGTATAGGCAGATGTGGGGACGCCTCAACCCCAGCAAAGGCAAATCGCCGTTGATAAAGTGTGATGAGGGCTAGCATTCCCCACGTAAAGGCACAAGTTTCTTGGGTGTCACGCTTGACACAGGGTTATCTTTTTTGCAACATGTCAAAACGAGATGTTCAAAAGCCAGATTGTTCTTTTAATAACGCCGGCGCATTGCCGGAACAGAAGCCTTAGTTCAAAAAAAGACCCTTTTGAATTTTTTTCCTACCGATCGTTCTCTTTCGCATATCGGTCTGGGCACATCGTGCGCATGAAAACTAGACAAAACACAGTCCACCGCGCTCGTTTGTTTAACAAAGGCATGTAGGACGGTGACAATGGCTAGCCCTTTAGACTCTTACGGGGCATATGCCCCTGGATATGTTGGCCGTTATACGACCAGAAAGACTACTGAGTTTGGCGGAGATTCACTACAATGGTGGACACGCCCTCACGGCACACGTCCTCTGCAAATGGCAGGAGCGATTGTAGGCGTCGCCCAAGGTGCCGTAATGCGGGTTTTCATCCTACAGGTTCGTACGGCCAAGAAAACAAAGCACTTCCTGCGTTTACGGCAACTAACATTGGAGCTAACGTCCGTTCAATGCGCGGTTGCCCCGGCTGGGTCAGGCGGACTCTCCTTGTGGCCCAAGCGGCGAGGAGGAAACAGCCTTACAGTTGGTGCGCGACTGCCCTCAGATGTCGCGCCCAAGACTCGCGCTGGGGTCGGATTTGGGCTCGCCGACCTCCAGCGATGACGAATCGATCTACTGTCAAGCACAATCTAGCCTTCCAAAATTTGGAGAGTCTAATTTCAAAAATAGTTAACTGTAAACAAATTCAGCCTACCGTCGATTGACAGCCAAGACTTTGACTTTCAAGTTACTAAACTAAACCTGGCATTGGTTTCGTCAGGTAGTGGATTCCAACCGGGTCCCCACCCCAAGGGACAGTAACAGCTGGCAGGAGTATCTCCACGCCAGATGGCTACGAGATGAGCTACTCTAGCTTCCCACCCAAAACATGAATAGAACACATAGCTTTAACTTGTATATATGTAAATAGACATTTCTTTCAACTCATACATTGTATAAATAGATTTTTTGATTAATATTATTTGCAATTGAAGTAGTATAATTGTTCACTATGTATAATCCTTACGTGGTGTATAATATTGCACTTCCGCCCTTCTTGCAAATGTGCTGTAAAGTGAAGTTAGGAGTATAGGGGGTAGGCCCGGGTGCCTGCGGGTGCTTCGCTTCCGCCTGCAGAGTATCGTATCCATTTTGTGATTAAAGTAAACAACAACAACAACAACAACAACAATAATAATAATAATAATAATAATAATAATAATAATAATAATAATAATAATAATAATCTCATTTCAGCTCGTCCAATTCTAGGGACTTAAGAATTCACAAAAAAGCACGATAGGGTCTATAAACCAGAGGCAGATCTGTTACGTCGTCAAAGTTATAATTACATATTCTAAGTGCTGTGAACACTCGCCAAAACATGTGACGTCTTTGGACAGTCCACAGTATTGAACGACCAACAAATTCATACTGATCGTACGATGTAAACTAACAGGATATTGTTAACCTGGATTTGGCGAAAAAATCGTCTCTACTTGTAGATAACACTGGCCCATGCAATCAGAACGTCGTAATCAAGTAGAGACAACCCATTAAATTCAAAAGTTTGAAAATCGATATCAGCCGGAAGTGAGATGTAAAAACCTATATCGTACCTATAGTTATCAGAGCTCTGGAACTTGTTCCATAAAATCTTTGTTAGAAGTTGTCCAAACTTCTAGATCACTCGAAATTCTGGGAAGTGCAAGACAGTGGGAACAGCCCATCTTTGGCAAACTATTGTAGAGGGATACAGCAACTAGATCTGCTCCTTAGGAAGCTCGTACTAATGTGGATTATATTTTGTTTCGTAGTCACCTATCATAACAGTTAATAATAGTAATAATAATAATAATAATAATAATAATAATAATAATAATAATAAATGCAAACCGTGTATAATTATTGCTTAAGAAAATGTTTAAAAAATGACCAAATGAAATAAAGCAACATAAACGAGTTGCATAGTCTATTTTTTCTATAACATAATAAAAATTGAATTCAAATACAATTAAAACACGTATTTCTTTATCTCTGAATTTGATTGTATTTTAATGTTATGCATTTTCACACAATCTACCCACGAATTAGCTTCTAATGTCACTGCTCAATGTGCATGAACACAGTGCTACCATTCAAACATTGAGAATGCGGCCATATGCTAACTTTTAATTTCTCGTTAATCGTTTACGTTTTGCTAAGTAAATTCCATTTCATTTTATTTCTTCATTCTACAAATACTACTTTAAAACAAAATTCTCAATTAACTTTCAGCTAACAATATTCTGTCTAATCTTTAAGGAAGTTTGTAAGGGTGATTGTCAATATACGAATCGTATGTTGTTGAATCAACCAACGAAATTACTCAATTAACTTTCCCGTGTATATTAAATGTGATGTTTATCCTCTTTTAAATAATGTAGAAAAGTTGCTTCATATTTCTAGTTACGAAATATTTCGTGTTTTACAAGTGTTGTTAAGAAAATTAAACAGTTCATTATTTTATTTTTCTACATACGTGAGTTTAGACAGCTTTTTTTACTCCCATTGAAAATAATAAATATTTATAGACTTATCAGGGCCTAAATGGATTTACATCATTTGACCATTGAAAAATGTTCACTCTTTTATTCTCTCTAAATATTTACAGCTGAGATGAGAAGTGGTGCAACTCCCAACTATTAAGCACCACTTTGCCTGTCAACAGACAGATGGCTGCACTGACAGCGTAAACGTGTGTTCGTTCTTACACTGTTGCTAAGTAACGTACAACTACAACTAAGTAACGTACCCTTTATGCTGTAAATAGATTACCAGTTGTTGAACACGTTTATATAACTAGTTTTAAAAAATATGAAAAATGAAGTTATTTTACTTGGGCTCTAAAGAGCTCGTATCAAAGTATTGTGTAGCATCTGCAAGAACTCTTCAAACAATTGGAGAAGTCCATTTGTCCAAGCCGTAGTTTTTGCGTTTATTGGCAAAGACACTTTCAGTATTTATTTAATACATTTATATGATTTCCTAATAGCATTTTTCTTCATTATAAACCAAAACCGCAAACAAAAGTCTTGAAAAGTTTGAAATAAAATGTAAAATAAATCGGGAAGCGAAATTGCAGAAATATCTTGGAGTCAAGTAGGGACAGAGGTAGCGAATGAGCGGGTGGAATTGAGCAGTGAGCGATTGACGAGACAAGAGCTGAGTGAAGAGCAGCTGCCGATTGCGAATCGGGGAGCGCTGCTGGGCTGTCGCGTTTAGAGAGCGCGCGTTGCGCTTTTCCCGATATCTGATGGCTTCATTCCTCTTGCCGAACTCTGTGCGTGGAAATTGCAAAACGATTTTCTAGACAAGACTTTTCTTTTTGTGTTTGGAGTTTCGTACTAATATTTCTGTGGACAGTGCTTCTCACAGACCGCGCACAAAACCGTAAGAGCAGTCCTTAATTGTTCTAATATCCAAAAAATATCGTTCTTTGCATTGTTCGCAACGCAAAAACCGCGCTCGTGACAAGTAGACATTGACGCACGGGACGTGTGATTTCGGTAGAGAATAGGTGTGTGAAACAATTTGTATTCGATGTAGATGTGTTTACTGGAGGAGTGCATTTAAGTGTCTCATTTACTTTTAAGAATTATTTTTAGTCTAATTTTTCATGTGCTGGGACAGGATTTTATCTATAGGAAACGAAATACATCGCAGAGCACGTTATTTCCGACTATGTTACTTCCGCTGTTAAAACAAAATGTCGATTGCTTTTGCAATAGTTGCAGAAGTGAGTAAACAAAATGTTCACATCCTTTCATTTTGAGAAGAAAAATAAATTATTAGGCTTAAACATTAAAGGACAGATGAAATTAACAAAATAAAAAGCAAATTAAGAGACTTCTTTGATAAAATTAAAATAATAATATGTGGGAACCAACCCAACATTGAGTAGTTCTCTTTCAGTTTAGCAAAACAAACAAATTCTCAGCAGGATATGTGGGGATTATGCAGTCTGGCACAATTCGCATACACACGGTTTTGAAACGATGCAGAAGAGGGACAAGGAATCATTCCTTCACAAATGTTCAGTCGAGACATATCAAATGTAGCAGTTCAAAAGTGTCTCGAAGAAGTTCAATAAGTGCTTGATGGGATCAGAGAGAATAAGTGATTGAGCCCCTACAGCGTCTGAAGAGCATTGGAATAATAGGGACAAGAAATTTTGTTATTAACTTTTGCCGTGACGTTAACGAGAAAAAAGATGTCTTTGATTAATACCGATGCATGAAATGGAAGGCAGACGTCACGAACAAGCTACAGTTTCCTAGCGTCTTCTAGTAATTGTTTACCAAATCGCAGCTATAACATAACACAAATGTGGTGTAAATTGAGATGTAGACATTCAAATGTATTTCATATGTGTGCATGCAAAAAATTTTCCAAGCGTAATGAAGATTTTAAAGGTGAAAAATATCATGTTCGTCATTTATAGATAACTTCTCGTTTATAAACAGTGTATCATTTTGCTCGCATACAAAATCATCGTATCATAGGGGGGGGGTCATCATCCATTTTATAGGTACTATTAGCTTTATAATAACGAGAAAAAAACGACTGGCATGCAAGATTTTGCCTAGGGAAAATTCATATGAAATTGTACCGGGCAGGGCGGGCAGTTAGCGGCGTCGTATGACGCAAAGCGCAATTGCTGAAAGTACAATTGCTCCTTTTGTGTTACTCCGAAACTAGCTTACCATACATGTTTATATTTTTGTTTCATCACATAAATAAGTTTAAGTACTGTGTTTCTGAATCTATTGGTAACGATTCACGTAAATGCCGGAAAGAGAGTATAGTAACTTACAGTATTTCAACAGTGTTTTCTCCAGTGCACTGAAACTATAAAAATTTACTGTTTTTCCACAATTTTGCCTGAATATCCTAGAGGGAGCCGACTAAGAATCGTGCTAATCGATTAGTCTTCTTGAGAGGAATCGAATGAGCTATTGATCACTTCTGTATATGCCGTAAGTCACCCAAAACACGTTTAAAAATAAAAAGAAGTCGTTTTTACATCCTTAGAGTCGCAAAAAATAATGAGTTATCTTCAGGAGAACGAGAATGGTGGCCCGGAAGCAGTCTAACTGTGAGTGACGGACGGATACAGGTTACCCGATTACTATACCCTGATTTAAATGTAGTCTGATATTTTTCAGAATATACGTACCGGCAAGGGCCCAACCAACAGAATTTTATAACTTTCACAATCATATTTCGTCATCGTGCCGTAAAGCCTTGATGTTACTTAATGAATGGATAAATATCACTTCTCTTTTAAAACATGCTTTCGATGATTCTCTGATCTGCTCCACATCCTTCCGCGACGAAGAAGCGTGGAGAGAGGGGAGGGGACGAGGACGCGGTGCGGAGAGAGGTTGATGAGATCCTGTGAAGAGCGGGGCGGGGCTGGGGAGGGGAGGTCGCGAAGGCGGGCTGCTAACGGGATCGAGCTGGTAAGTGGATTGGCGTGGAGGAGGGGGCTGGGCGGGGGTGGAGCGGGGCCGGGCCGGCCTCGGAGGGCGACCGCCTAAGCAGAGGAGCGGGCCCAGCAGTCTGGGCAAGCCTGCAGCTGCGACGAAAGCGGCCACGGCGAGCTCATGTTGACTTCGTAGAGGCTGGGTGTTCCCGCTCCCACTTGTTTTCTTCCGCAGCCCGTCACGAGGATGTTATGATTGGATAGCGTTGACAAATCTGTTTTGCAGGAAGCGCAATCAAGAGCGTGATCCTTTCATGAATCACTTTTAGACATTAAAGTGTTTTATATTACTTTCGCTTGATACCTATGCTTACCACTGAATAATCTCCAAACGTTTCATTCATGCCAATACTTTGCTTATTTCAGTATCTCTAGACAATGGGCCTACTCAGTGAACCGAGTTTCAAACTATATTTGAAATGTGTACACAGAATCAGCAGAAATTAAAATTATGAAAGACAGTTTTTGTATACGTGCCGCCAAGTAACTGTTATAACAATCATCTTAGCCAAGACGATATTGCACAAATGCATGTAGTACATAAAACTGAACCAAAAGACTTCTTACTGCTCAGTACAGTAGCACTCCTCTTCGAGGAAAACATTTTATTTGGGAGAGAAAGGTATTTATTTTAGCTGTTTGTCTTGGTCAACAATCTTTGCTACAAAATGGGAGTTCTCACAAAGTTTTGAGCACATGTCATCGACCTCATTACGTTGGGTTCTCAATGACTAGTCTTTGTTAGATATTTATTATTTCTGCAGGCAGCTTTGTCAGTTATTATAACCATTTCCGAATCTAGCTTAATTCTTCCTCTTTTAAGCCACATAAAAGTATGTCGTTGATCTGTTTGTTCATTCTTTTTATATATTGCTCATGGAGTGTTTGTCAACCACTCTGTTTAGTTCTGGTTACGAGTCGCGCGCTGCCCGAGGGAGAGCCGGTGGCTGGGCGCGCGGGGCGGGGGCGGGGGGCGGAGGCAGAGGGGGCGGAGGGCGGGCGTGGGCTGCGGGGCTTCGGTCGCCCAGGGCGTGAGCGGGCGGGCGCAGTTGCTTGCGCAGCCATGAGCCGTCGCGGGCGCGGACGCGAGCGCGAACGCGACACCCCGGCCGTGGACGCAGCGGTCGCCGCCGCCACCGCCCTCGCCGCCACCATCTCCCCGGCCGCCAGCCCGCGCCGCAGGTCAGTGCCCGCCCACGCACCGCCGGCCGTGGCTCGGCCCGCTTGCCTGCACGGGCTGCACGCGTGCGGCGATGGAGCGCGCTGGGAGCACTGCTGAATGTCTTTGAGCGGATCACGACTAGCAACTGATGGCTGGAATCGACACGCTTGTTTTCAAGCAATGCATTATTTAGGACATGTTATAGGCATTGTTATGAATATGTTTTGTGTGTACCGAAGGTAGTGAAGGCGGTGCAGCCTATGACGTCACATTTTTTCATCGGCATTATTTCGCTCTAGAAACGTACTTAGTGCTATTAAGTAGAATGATTATTACTTGCAACATTGTGAAATGATTTGTATTAGAATTACGTAATCGTAATTTCTTAGAGAGTGGAGGGAATGGGCATGTTTGGATTTTTATTATTCTTCACCGTATACTACTAGTCTTACACTTTCCTTTCTATTCTCTGTATGCACATTCATTCATTTTTCTCACTAATCTCAAAAAGCATAGAATATTTTACGTGTAGATTGTCCCATTTAGATGTACTACATGCTAGAATGTATCGTGTATAAACATTTATTGTTGCATGTTTGGTGTTTTCATGTTCAACTTGCAGTTGAGAAATTCAATGTATTCGGAACTGTCAAACTATTAATATATACTATTTTACTCTCTCTTCTCTAGCAAATTTCCAGTTTAATGCATTCGTTTTAAAATAAAACTGGATCTTCATCAGTACTCAACATGAATATCTCTGCTGCAAAATGGTTAATATGTTGATAAATGTGTTGTATACTTCTTGTCATAAGAAATGAACAGTCATTCAGAGATGCATGTGAGCGACTTCGTTAGACAACGCCCGATGCGATGCGAATGAACTATCTTTTTAAAACTTTTTAACAATGTATTGTTTGAAGAAGTATAGAACAGATAAACAGGAGAAACTGAAGAGTTATATTTAATAAAACATTGAAGGCTTTCACTGCCGGAGTTACAATTAAATCCTCTTCCGGTCGGGAGATCCGTGGTCTATTAAAACCATGTTTCCATCTCTCCACCTATGTTCGTCTCTGCCGCACTAGCAGACGAAACGTATGCAAACGTGTTATACTCCAATAGATCACTGCCCTCCAATTCTAAAGATGTTTTATTTCGTTCATAATATCAAAAATACGGAAGTTATTAAGTAAAAGCATTTTCTCTTGACAGTGCAGTTCGCCACTGTTACGGAGTGGTATTTACAGGTTAAAATTAGCTTTTGGATCCATCATCGGGCGCAGTCCAACCTCGTCGCACTGCCGCACTCCATCTCTGAGCGGCCGCTCAATTTTTGTGTCTCCAAGTATTGTTGTGGTGGTGTTTGACCATGAGCCCCCGAGCAAGAGTAAGAGGACGTGAGATGAAAGGAGCAAACGTGGGAGAATGGAGAGAGAGGAGATGAGGGCATGGGTTCGGGGCTCTCTCTGTGAATTCGCTGACGCCCCGAATGCCAATACCCGACCCACCCGCAACCTACGCCCCGTCCATAAGCACGCCCTCCCCCTGCCTGCCCCCCCCCCGCTCGCGCCGCCCTCGCCGCTTCTCTGCGTCACTCGCCAGTCAGGGACACCTGGGCCAACTCCCCAAAAGAACTATTCACTATTCATAGAGGATGTTCAAGAAGAACACAGTATTCATAGAGAACACAACTTAGATATCAAATTTGCCTATCTTAAAAAAAATCGTTATACCTTCAATCTCATCCATCATAAGTAGACGGTTTCACATATTGAAAACTCACATTATAAAATATTTATATTACTTATAATTTGGTGTAATTATTTTGATACATAGTGAACGTTATTTGTAAAAATGCTACCCAAAGTTTGTAATGTTACAAGGGAGTGTCATTTCTTTCATAAAAAGGGGCTTAATTTTAGGGTCTCACTCTTCGGTCATTGAAAATGTAGTTTGCTTTTATTGAATTATGCGAGCAAATGAAGAATCCCTCTTATACAAAATTCTAATATTGGCGATTTTTTATAAATTGAATTACAAAATATTGGTTTTATTCTCCATATTGTTTCGGTTGTGAGGGTGTAAAGTCTAGAAAGGCTTCTATAATTTACTTCCGACCCTTTCTCTGTCTGTTTATGTATATCTATATCTGATCTGTTTATTCCAAATTCTTTCTCTGCTCCTGTTTTACTTGACTTCTGTCTGTAATCTGTATTTGTCCCTCTGATTTTCTTTAAGTAGGTCTCTGTTTCCTCACAGATTGTCCGTTTTTATTAATCCTATATCAGTTTCTTCTTTCATTAAAATGTTTCTGCGTTTTCTGTATTGTGTTGTAATGACTCTTTCTGGTTTTATTGATGTACATAGTGTATATTTTATTCCTTATGTGTTATAATTCAATGTTCTCTTTGATTGCTTTCCTACTCCTGTCTGAATCATTCTTTCTAAATGTATCTCCCCCATTTGTGTTTTCTCTTTTATCTGTCATTTTCTTCATTGTTTCTTTTCTTTTATTTATGTTGATCTTTCTCTGTAATCATTTTCACCTGTGTCGATTCACTCCGATCAATTATGACGTAGCATTTGTCATATTTCAGTGCCAATGTAGTCGAACTCCAGTATGTATTTTCTTTTGTTAAACACATAATCCAGTATGAAACATACAGTGCAGTTGTAATATAACGACTGAAGTTTTCATTACTGAATATTCTAAACAGTGTAATAAGTATTGTCGTGCAGCTACAGCTAACAAATAGTATTATAATCCATTTCAAAAGCATACAACTTAATATAAATTCTTTACCAACCTATTTTAATTTCATATAAACACATATATGTGCAGTTTGAATGATGACTTTATATTTAAAATTTAATTGTTTTACACAATTTTCTTATTGAGATGTGTAATGTTATTTTACCAGGAACTACTGTTTTTTATACACCACTATCATTAAATATCAATACAAACAATATACTCCTGCATACCATCTGCATTTCTACATTGTCATAAGTTTACCTGCACTGCTTCGTAATACCAAGTAACTCACCTCGTTTACCCTTAATCATAATAGACCACAATAAAAACCTTTCAAGATAAGCATGCCAATTCCTGATTACTTGCAAAGAAATTCGTGATATGGAAAACGTTTTTGAACTAATTAGGTCAAAATTTGTTTCGATTTATAAGACTTTATCTATCTGAACATTAAAAAACTCCGTGTATGAGAGAAGTGATGAAATCTCTGTAGATGCTAATTAACATAAAAGAAGTACTGCTAGACATATCACGAATCTCCAAATAAAGTTCAACTCATAAGTGCATTTTAATCTTTGTACCATTACCTTCAACCCCTCGTATTGTAGTAATTTCCTTACAACCAGATCAAAGTAGGAAGTAGTTTTATTGCGCTATAAAAATAGACAATTCCCTTGTCTCCTGTGTCACGACTGATAATGGGAGAGGCGTAGTAACGCTTGTTAATATTGAATGGCATTAGAGTGAGAGAATGAATGAAAATAAAATATTGATTGAATTCCCGAAATGTGCCACAGTAGCCTCTTAGCTTACAGTTTATTGTAAATGAGTAAATTTGGACACCGAACCTCTGCAGAGAACGAAAGGTAAGCAACTAGTAAAAGCAGTATCATTTATCTTAACAATTTAGTTATATTTCGTCTTAAGTAATTTTGTCCTGCATTAATAGTTCAATACTTATTATTATTAAATAAATAATTTACCATGATTATGATTATCAGCATTATAATTATAAATAATATCGTTTGGGCCGTTCTAAGAATGTGTGAAAGAAATCATGAATGACAGAATCTTAGCACTAATAAAAATAACGTAGACTTTTCGGTGGCACAATGACATGACTTTGTCTCAAGGGGATGTTTCCAACATCACACTACAGCTTCGCTAACCTGCGAGGAGGTTCGTCCTTTTAAAAGAGAGCATCCAAGAGCTTTTGTGAACTGCCCGGGATAAGATACCCTAAATCGTGCGTGAGTGGAGATTTATCCCAGCTCTAAAACTTGTAGCCGACCGCTGTATAAGATGGGTAAACTAGTCTTATGAATCTTTATCTTACTACCTTTTTTAACGTCAGGGTTTATTACATGATTTACAATGCATATACGTTTGGTACAAGAAAATGTTTCATTTTTACATTGAATAATGTATGTTTATTAAATCAGATTAAATGGATATATTTGTGGATCTTCCAGCCTAAACGAAACCATTCCAATCAATATTTTATTTTTTACTGATATTTTTACAATACATGTTTTTAATAAAACATGATAAATGAACACTATCAAAATAAATGATGCTCATTGTTGTATGATAAAATTACATAGATTTCCAATATGTTACTCTTCATATTTTTCAAATTATCTTTTCTACATTTATTACCTTATTTTGTATCCATTAAATGCTTTATTTGATATCTATAAATATTAAATTTCCTCAACAAACGTTAGTCATTTTCGTAGGTCTCTTGCTGACCTTGTGCCTAACAATCATGGAGGTTTGAGAAAACGATCTTTCATAACAACTGTCTTTCTCCACGTGCCGTTTTTACTCTTCATCATACGTGAAAATGACTCAGAACTTCACACACCTCTCTCAAATGAAAGTGATAATCACTCCTGCAGTACGAAACCTTTCTTTCTAACTACTTGTATAAACGATGAAAATTGCTATTTACGAATTTGTATGCGATCGATAATCCAAGCACTCTTCAACAACCTAAATCCCTACTCTCGGCTTTGAGTGCAGTATGTGGTACTAAAAATCTGTAAAAAATATTCTTCTTCTATGTATTATCAGATATGTTACGCATTGAATTGTTTTTAGAATTCAATAAAAGCTACACACGAATACATTTATTTTTTATAATGAAAATATTTTCAAATTGTATTTATAATTCATAAATTTTTAGGCGTAGAACTGTGCCGTATACAGTAACTTTCAGGCTACACTACCTATTTGATGTGTTTAGTATGAAATAAGATATTATATGAAGTACTTCCAAAAAATATTGTATTTAACAGAATACTCTATAATAGTAATATTATTTGCCAATATATTTTCAAACTTCTGGAGCACCATGTAATGTACTGCTAATGCGATTTCTTATTGCTCATCAAAAATTGAAATAAATTAGTTAAAATGTTAAAATAACTTTGTCTAAAATTGAATGGAATTTTGTTATGAAAAATGAGTTAATAAAATTATTAGCTGATATTCTAAAAATATGTACTCCAGATCAGATGAAACCGGAACTTAATCTAGCCTCTTCTTGATGTGAATTCAGTCTACTCAATATGAGTAGTTCTATAACGATCTTTGACTTGTTCACAAAAATAATCAGTCCATGGCATTGTCAGATAATATAGTAGAATAGTGAAATGTTTGAATGAAAAATAATACTTCAGGACTTCATATAAGCTGTTTTTTGTAAAATATCCCTTCCTTTCAATTGTCATAAGCTCCGTGGTATAGTAGTTTTTCATTCAGTATAACAGCGAAAGTTTAAAAGTGCATCTATTAGGCTTCCCTAACTTTACACTATTAATATTTTCGGAAATTAAGGGTCTGGCTTCTTCTAATTTGTTATTCGGCAAAGAATTACAGCATGCTTTAGCAAAGAGGTAAAAAATTATTTCCTTTAAATTTCTATTCACAGTTCTGAAATAAAATCATGGATCTTTATATTCTTTTGCAATTTTTTCTTAATATAATTTTAAAACATTTTTGACAATGTACGCGCGATAAGTTCAGAAGACAGGATGGATGAGAATACAAACAAATTTCATGTTGACACTTTTCAAATTAAGAGGCACAAATGTGATGGGTGTGCAATCGATTTGTTGCAAAAAATGTAAAATAAATGACATCAAAATACATACATTGGACGTAAGAAATAAGTTATTTATTACAAAGTATGTGATGTTAGCAGGAATCATAATTTACGTAGTTTTTCAAACACAAACATTTAAATGTAATCAAAAATGTAATTCAAAACCAAAAATTTACATTATAATTACATATTTTCACAGGTTTCACTAAGCACTCAATGACACTTCATCTTGTTTGTACTTCATCTTGTCTGTACTTCATCTTGTCTGTACTTCATATTTCTTTGTGATTTCTATTTCTAAAAGCTTTTCTTTGTGGTTTCGAAAATAATTTCTCTTCCTTTCTGAAGTGACTTATTGTTTACTAAATCTTGCGCGTCTTGCAGCTATTTAACAATCAGTACTTTTGTGTCTTTATTTGTATCGATTTCTCATTCATTTCACTTGCTTCATTCCTTCTCTTTCCCTGCGTGTTCGAAGAAATATTTCTTCTCATCACGTGACATCTCTAAACCACAAAGCTAATTATATCATCACAGACTACAGTCGGCATTTAACCAGCTATTTCAAAACATGACATAGGACGGTGGCTGCTTGTGGTAAAAATGCGACCGTATCTTTCGTGCATAACCATCTCAGAGACGAAAAAAATTGAATGGAATGTTCTCACAAAAAATCTTCTAGATCATTCCATGCAATAGGTTGAGCACAAAAATGGTCTATCACAAATAATAGCAAATTTTGTGTGCTCCTCACTTTTAATTTATCATTTTGTTACCGGTTTTATTTGATTGTTTAATTTCACGACATAATTTTTCTACTTGCATCGTTTCTGAAATGCACTAATATCTTGACGCACAAAACTTGTCATTGGAAAATACGCCTTTTTTTGGCATCTCATTAATATAAACAGGCGCACAGGAAAGCTTGAACAATCTCATCATATCTGTCACTGAGTTTACTGAGACCCTAAAATGTCCATTTCTCGGTACTATCTCAAAAAGTTCTAGAAAAACGACCCATGAAGCCGAGGAAATCGCATCGTAGCTTCGAAACACTCTGGGTAAATACACAAGCAGCCTAAACGTGTAGTTTTAATGACAACCATTGGCGTACTGAAAATGTTCTCTCAGTGCTTCATTTCTGCATGAAATGGGCATGAGGCTCAGCAAGCATGAAGCACTCGACTGAACGTAAAGAAACGCGTGTATTTTAAAAGTAATTCACTTTAATTCATTTTTTTCAACAAATAAAGAAACCTAATAAATTCAAAAAACGGAAAAGGAGGGAAAGCACTCTAAACAAATAGGTGAATTGACACTTCACGTTCTTCGTATCGCGAACACCAACTATAATACGATTATTGTAGGCAAGGGCTCATCGTCTGTCTTGGGCATTTCATTGTAGTCTCCACCACGAAGATACACCTTTCTCGGCTCTATGAACCCTCTATATTTATGTGTGTTGTCATCTCTTCTGATACTCGAAGTACTCTCCAATCTTCTTCTTCTTCTTCTTCTTACTTCTTCCCACTCTGGTGAGTTGTCACACGTGCTGAAGGGGCGGGGCCTCTTTTTGCCGCGAGGCGACGTCGAGTGACGGGCTCCTCCACTCCTTCGTGCCTGGCTCCTCCAAGCCCGGGCGGCGTGCCCTGACCTGCCCCACCTCGGCCCGGGGACGCTGGGCGGGCGAGTTCCCCAGCGCGAGCGATGTGCCCGCAGCCCGCGCGCGCCGTCGCCCGCCGTCGCCCGCGTCGCCCTCGTCGCCCGCGTCGCCCCGCCCCAGCCACCGCCCTCGCAGCCGCCGCCCGCGCAGCCGCCGCCCTCACCTCCGTCGCCGCCGCCGCTGCGGGTACCAGTGCCGGCCGCTGCGCCCATGCCCCACCAGCCCCCCAGGTCGGTGCCCGTGGGCTTCAGCCCGCCTGCCTGCTGCCGTTGTGTCGTGCCTCGATGTTGTATCCGTGTTTGTGTCTGTTTCGGTGTCCGAATGTGTTCTGTGTTGTCCTGTTTGTCAATATCAGACGAAAGATGATAGTATATACAAGTTTATTTATAAACCATTTACACAATGTGCTTATACAATCTACGAACCACAACCACCAGAACAAGATTGCTCCTAATGTGGAACCATCACATTTTTAAGTGGACACCCACATATCCATACACCTAACCTGGGCTGTTGTTCTCTCGGGGAGATTCGCCGAGTCATTTACATTGTTCACTGGATGTGTGTTACCGCGCCTGCCTGAGAGCGTCGCTTGACAAGCACAACTGGAGGTTTCCAGCACAAAACCCACCAACCCTGACTTTTCTGTTCGCTCTGAGGTGCGCCCTGACCCTTACCCCAGTTGCCACTGCCGCAATTTGTCCTCTTAATTTCATTTTTGACAGGGATATAATTGTGACACGTTCATCCAATTTCGTAACTCAGAAACATTTAGTTTATCGGAGTCAATTATTAATTCATTCTAATCTAAACCTTGTTCCGTTCAAGAATTAACATTGATCCTTATCGAAACATGTCAAAAATTAGTGAAATAATGTATCATTTGTCATATTTTATCAGGTCTAAAATATTTTAGTTTTTAATCATCATATTTTCACTATTATACAAATATTTCTGTACCCATATTTATTCAGAATTGTGCATCACATTCCAAGTAGAAAATATGTCACTGTTGAAAGTACGAGCATAGAAAGAGTATTGTAATTTCTACATGTTCTTAAGGCAAGCGTCTGTGTAGAGAGATTGTTCCACAGTGTCGCTTCCTTCACTTCGTTTCAAATGAGCTGCTGATAATTGAATGTCGCCATTAGTTACACTAATGGATCGAGGGTGATCTCGTTCCTTGGGAACTAGCCAGATACAACGAGCGCCAAATCTCTGCTGCACTACTCGTAAAATGCACCAGCGACGCCGGCCTCAAGAAACTGATCAATCGAAAGAATATCTGCATGTAAAAGTTTCAGATTTTCTGTAAAAAGCCTAAATGTGTCACATATACTTTGCTACGTTTGTTATCTTTTATATTCAGCCTTGAATAAATATTTTTGCTAAGTGGCAAGAATATGTTTAAATGGCGAATTCTTTCCTTGTATTCGTTTTGTGTTGTTTTATTAGATCATTCGTTATTATTTATGTAGTAACGTGAAATATTATAAGTCTCTTTAAGTTAATAATTCTCGCTCTTTTCACAGACAAGAATATTTGTCTGTTAAACCTCCAAACCTTAATGTAGAAAGTTAATGCAATTATTGCACTCTTTAAGTAAACAGATTACAAAATCAAGATACTTTCGATTCAAATGTTTAATTTTTCTTTCAATTGACCATTTGAAATCTGACTAATGCATTTTTACATTTTAATGTATAATTTCTTTGCTTTAATAGAGGGAATGTAAATTAACACAGCTAAATTTGGAGCAATAACAGTGAACCGACTTATCCAAAACACTGTCATAGGTCAGGTATCCAGTGATATACCACCACTCCGAAACTATTTGTGTGATCCTTACTTACAAATCTCGCGCCAGTTGCTGGAACAGTGCTCGTGAACTCTAGTGAGCAAGTTACCTTGTTCGCGACCTTGTTATTCCTGGTCTAAATAAAAAGAGAGGGTGGAGTTCGAGTAAATGTTCTCTCCCCCTTTACGCATACCGTTTTTTATTGATTTTAACTGTAAATAAATAAATATGTGGACGCTGAGATGAGCCAACGGGGAAATGGTGAGTAATTCAAGGGATGTTAGGCTCCAGAAAGTATCCCCGCCTTACAACTTAACCCCAAAAATATTTGCTCTTCACTCTCGAGTTCTATTAAAATTTTACCGAATAATGGGAGAAAAATTATGAGGACCCAACCCAATCAACATTAACACATCTGGAAAATAACAACACAATGTAAGAACGTAACCACATAGAACGTAACAATAATGCAAAGGTCTCAGGCAGGGAGTGGAGGCTAGCGGACCCTTGTGAACGCTTCTTTTCTTTCACGGTCTTGGAATGCTTTATCCCTCTATCGTGTCAAAACAGAATTGTACAATGTTTCCTAGGTGATGAGAAAGTCGGAGAAGCGGGATTGACTGAACTTCTGTGACTCCACATGAGCCATACTCTTCAGCAACACCAACCAAACGGAAAAGATACTGCTACACAATACACTTGTACGTGCTTACCGTAAATTAACTACCTAATTTCACCCACTGCTATCTGATAAAAAGTGACAATGTAACTTACGTAAATCAGTAATGTTCGACAAATGTCCTCACTTCTACTGTTAAACTATTGTCGCAATATCAGTATAGGTCAAGGTCTACCATGTTCTTCAATTTTTAATTTTTCTTTTCCGTTGTTATTTTCAAAATGAATACTTAACAACAGCTGTACGCTTTTCATCTTCCTGCTGATACAATGCATGACACTACTATATAAACACGACTACAGTAACACCCTTTTAAAACGTTTGCCAAGACTCAGTTATCACTAGAAGCATCTCGGCAGCGACTGGCAGGCAGCTGGCGGGCGTGGCGATCACGACGATCAACGATTTCAGTGTGCGAAACATTGAAAAACTTTACAAGAGAAAATTAGTATGTCTATTATTAAGATAATGTACCTTTAATTCCATAAAAACACATTGTTCTTATTTAATTGCATCATTCTGCAAATTTTCAACCTTTATTTACATTTTCAGTTAGTTTGAATGCCTAACAAATGATAATAAACGCCGAACCTTATGTAAAATTTGAATCAATGATTTTATTTTTAATGATTGGGAACCATGTTTCGGGAGACTCCCCTTTCCCATTTCACATTGATAGTCTCCAAAGAAAGGGTTTGCATGATTAGAGTGGGATAGAGATGAAGATAGTAGGTAGCTCGACTAGCCCGTAGCCGAACGCCTGTGCCGACCTGCGTGTTTGAAGCAAACAGCTCTCACTGGTCACTGTACGTCCCGCACGCCTGTCGCCCTCAAAGGCTGCTTGAGCTGGTTCAAACACCAGAATGAACCCAGGCGCGATGTTTAGGCGATGGCTCTGGCCTTGGGGCCGCGCCACGCCGCGCCGCGCCGCGCTGCGCTCTCAGGAAAAGAAATCGTAGTTACAGTAGAGTGTTCAACCGAAATGAAATTTTTTAAATAATTTTACTTCCACCAGAAAGTTAATGAAAGCTGCAATTCACAAGAGGTTCTCGGAACCAATGAACCACGTCCATGCGCCGCCTCTGGCAATCACATTTGAATAGAAGAACAAATATTCCTACAGTAAAGCGACACTCACGGTTTCCTGAAACGAAAGGTTTGAAAACCTAGGAAACGCTTTCAAGGGGAAATAATTAATACTACAGCCGATCCGGTGGCTGAGATCGCTAAGGCAGTAGTGTCGTAGCGAACTCGGACCGAAGGATCACGGGTTTGAGTCCTGCCTCCACCATGGGTGTATTTGTGTTCGTCGTTTCACCCCTTATCATCACCATATCGTTTGATCTTCACTGTTACCATAAAGTTAACTCCAATAGTGGCCTCTAATGACCTAGATTTTAATGCGACCTTAAGTAAAAAAAATTAATACTTCAGTAGTTTATCACCGTCGTATAAGTGAATTACCTACGAATACTAATACTTTTTTCACCACTTCATTGTGAGTTTCGCCTCCGACCTCACTTTTGAAAAATATGAATTTGGGCACAATTCGTCTGAAAGTCTCATTTGTTCTGGGATAAAACAAATGTCGTGGGAAACGATTGTCATTTAAGAATATGGTAAGGTAATGGCAATGATTATTTATCTTATTTGTTTTGATGTGTCTTTTGTAACATTTCTAGAACAAGTTCTTTTATTATCAAAACAAATTTCGCATGTGAAAGAACTTTAGTGTGACTATTCCATTCATGAAATTTCAGCTACTAGCGTGCAAGAATTGGAACCATACCTACCAATTAGAGACGGCGTACCATGCGTAATTATCCGTTCTTGATTCTCACGTGTTAGCAGGTAAAAAGTTTGCACCAATTTTTGGTTATAGACCGATCTTATATATCATAACTGTGCTGATTTTTAAAATTCCATGGCCTCTTGTGTATCAATCATTGTCAGTTTGAAAGCAAAAGGTTTGGTTCGGCTTCTAATGATGAAATAGACTCAATTTTTTACGAATGTAAACCAAGTAACACAATTAACAACAGAAAATAAGTTTGGAAACAATTTGAGAACTTTTATAAAGAAAAAAATACTAATTAACCGCATTTACGACAAATCAAGAGATAGCAATTTTTTTAAAAGATTGGAGAGATATGATTAAATTTAAAGGACAAGAATACAAAGAATGTAAACGTCGAGTTAATCATCTATATTAAAAATAACAAACAAAACGTTTCCTTCAAATGTAAACTTCGAAAATTGTGTATTTAATAATTGTGTCTTTAAATAATTTTGTTGCCTTTGGTTACGTTTATTTTCTTGTTCGTCTGATGTTGTTTACATTTATTTGCAATGCAATCTGAATAAATGTTACCTATATACGAAATACGTTTATTAAAAGTATATTAAGTTATATTAACGAAATTCCATTACTGAAATAGTCCTATTAAATTCCGCTCGTGCTTTGGAAATTGTCGATAAATCTCCGAGTCGCGAAGTGACGAGGACTTGTGAAATTACTTATGAAAATTTAGAGTGGAATAGAGACTCAACCGTATAGTGAGTCAAAATAACAGTGCACTGACATCAAAACAACTTCATTTATCTTGTTTTGTTTATCTTTTATGAGACACATCATCTTTTAATTTTCTGAATACGATTGTTTTCTTTAAACACGATACTGGAATGACTCCTGCGTAAATTTCTTGTTTAAGCATAGATACTTTCTTTCTGTCTGAGTCTGTCTGAGTCTGAGTTTGTCTGAGTCTGAGTTTGTCTGAGTCTGTTTGTGACTCTCTGTGACTGTCTGTGTCTGTCTGCGACTGTCTGTGTCTGTCTATGCCTATATCTATGTCTGCTGTCTATCTGCGTCTTTCTTTCTTTCCTTCTTTCTTTAATTCTTTCCTTCTTTCTCTCCTTCCTTCTGTACACTCTCTTGGAAGCCAGAGTGTGGGCGTCTGCTGCGGTGGCAGGGAGCGCTCACTCACACCGTTGCTGATCGTCTTCTGTCGCAGAACGCAATGCCTGGGAAAGCATCGTCGTTGAGTAGGACTCAAGGCTGTACGCTGGTAGTGCACACTTGTTATAAGAAATGAAAACTCCAAGAATAATACTAGAAACACAGAACTGAGTTAAACCTTCGATGATATCGTCAATGTACAAGAAAACTGATAGATTAAAAATTGTCATTTTCCAGGATAACGGTTTTGTCTTTTCTGGAACCGTCTATTTCGAGACTGTTTTACTTCATCCGTTTAGGATATTTTGGGAACTTAAATAATTACTAGAGAAAATATACTTATAAACCTATATTTCAGAAAGGCAAAACGAGGATTATTAATATGTGTCACTTTTGTTGTGCATCGACTGTATATATTTAAAAAATTAAAAAATTCAATAAAAGAACTGTAATAAAATAAAAATATAATTCGTTCCGTTCATGTATATACGCAATTTTCGAGATCCTTGGAGATTGATATACTTCGAGTTTATTTTGTTTCGCTACAGTGATGATACAGTGGTTCTAATTGTCCCATACAATTCCCACTAACCCCAAACGCGGACACAAATCCCTACGCTTATCGCTGGGTGACTTTTTAACTGTGAGAATTTTGGTAGATCAGAATACATCGGACGTAGGGGTAGCCTACATTTTGACCCTCATTTCCTTCTCTTCTGCGAGAGAATTCGACTCATACATGCATTTGCAGTGCTTTTCCTCGTGAAGTGAACATTCATGTAAGGATTCGAATCTCAAGGACATTCCGGCACAGATGAGATCTCCGACATAACCTCGTCCGTAATAGCATCGTACTTTGACTCTTCAATAGCTCTTACTCTTTCATTCACCTCATTTCGTTTATCACTCAAGAGGATATTGCATACAACTTCAACAAAGCTCACTCAAACGAACCAATGTGTAAACCAATGTATACAACCATGATTCAAATTCCTGAGGCCTGCTACTTCTCAAAGGATTTGCAGCAACACCAATATGAACTTTTCATTGAATTTTACTGATGATCAAATGTTTAAAATGTTGGACTTTTGCTGAGCAGAGGTTCAAGGGCTACTTTTTAATCACCCCTTGCGCCATGTGACAAATCACTGCACTAATCTGAGAAGTCAATGGGCAGCATTCCACAGGTGTGGGCAGAGCCTTTAACTACACATAATTCGTTTCCTGTTTTACGTTCAACCTCATGAACCTCATGAACGAATCGGTGGGTGACATTTGTATTGCAAAGTTCTCGTTCGTTGAATAAGCGTCACGTTAACTGGTTAACAAAATTCAAGCCAACTTTCCGAATTTTCTTTCTAATGAGATGAGATTCTTTGACTTATTATCCGATGTCGTGTTCCCATTTCGTTATTTTTGACAGAAAATGGGAGGCAATTTCTCAGTGTTATGTTGTTAATATGAATAATTTATTATATTACGACTATTGAAATAAAAGTATTTTATCTCGTGACATAATATTTACAATAATAAATGAGAGATTTAATTTAAAATAGTTATGCAACTATAATATTATTTCAAGATTCCTTTAATATCTTATTTTTAGTACATTCCAGAATAACAAGAATCCCTTAAAAACAATCAATTATAAAAAATCATTGAGATATTTTATCTAAAATATCTAACCAATATGATTTGAATTTTCATATTTCTGCGTAAATTTGGCAACCAAATCATTTTCACCGCAAACAAGTGCATAAATAGTTTTGAATTGTGGGAATTCTGATTCGATGTTGTTGACGTTCTTATATGAAGAAATAAAAGAGGTCATCTCTGTCAACTTAGTGTTTTTATTCAGATAGCAGGTTTTACAGATTGTTTAATTTAATTTGCTATCTTATTTATATTTTCTTTTCTAAACATTGTTGACTGATGATGACGACAAAGCCGTCGAAAGCCGGCTATTTCAATGAAAGCCGGCTATCTCAATAAAAACCCTAAGTTGACGGAGATGAGCTCTTTTATTTCTTCTTTAAATAATTTTGGCCAGATTCTCGGTTCAAAAACCCCACCGTGCGTCTTCTAAACCAACATTGGATGTCGGTATCTCCCAAACGACAAGATCTTCCCCAACTCCCTCCGCGGAAGCTTTTTTAATTGACCTTCTCCGCGAACCGAGGGCGCTGGGGTGGCCCCTCCCCCATACATCTTCACCCTCGGAGAAGAGCGCGCGTCGAGCAGGGGTAGCGCTGCTCCCCTCGGAGGCCTCTGCTTTAGGGCTCGCGAGCACGGAATGAAGATTTTAACTTTCATCTCTTCGACTTACGCACCAATTAACGATTGATCTATTGAAATGAGCTACAACAGATCATAATGCACCAATCCAACAACAAAATAACACCATTCATCACCAACCCAACAACAATAATGCAACAATAACAGTAGCTTCATAATTTGTGCATTTAACATTTAAAATGATTAAAACAATGTTATTAGACAGAATTGGGAGGTAATGGTTTAATTTTAGTATCTCAATTACATTTTACTCAATCCCCTAGAGATTACTACTGTGTGCAGTCGTGACCTTGTTGCGATCTTCGTACCATTTCACTTCCTGGTAACACCCTGGAGGAGCTACTGAGATCATACTGCAGGGCATCTGCAACCTAAACTACTTCGTTGCAAGTGGCTGCCCCCTGCTCCCTCCGGCGCCGTATCGAAGAAGTTCATCTCGGTTTGTTTGTTTATAAGTGAGATAGCTCGTAGGTCCATCTCAGCACTTCCCTAATCACCGATTATGGCAAAACAAAAAATATAATAAATATAAGTAAAGAAAATTATGACTACTACTAACACATAGATAATACACATATTTTCAAAAGTAATGTACAGACACACATTGAATACAAATAAATATGTTCATGATACAGTGTTCACATTAATCTTTAATAAATATAAAAAATTAATTACAACTGGCACACAAGAGTTTAGCATCAAATTAAAAATTATTATGAATAAATACTAATTATTGAAACTTCTCCGGGCTCGCAGTTATATGTGGGTTTGTGTCGGTCGAAGAATTGGCCTAATAATAGCCTCGTTACATTGAATCAAGAATCCGCCTTTGACATTCACTATTACTCTCGCACAACACGTGGATGATTTTCATGTAAATGTTATAAGTGAATGTCAAAAGTGTCCCGTCGAGTTAACCGTCAATGGGTGAATATCTACTCATAAAGTTCTCTTGGGACGTAAACCCAAAATTGCCTAAGAGAATTGTCTCTAAATTAATAACTGTTAATTTATTATAGTGGAGTTCCTAGATCTCCGTCACGTTTCATCATGAAATTTTGCTCGGGATTTTGTGACACTGGTGAGTACTAAAATAAAGGGGGAAATTGAGCGACTTGAAACTATGGGTAGAGTGGGCCGGCGGCGCATAGTGATATTGATAGGGATCTTGAGAAAGTTCAACGTTGAAAATAAACCAATTTGAACAAATCTTGAACCTTCAGCTAAGTGTCAATCACAAGCTCCATCCTGTTTCCTACAGCCCATCAATGAGTCACCTAAAAACTGTGAAATCTCCTCTATTGTTTATCACCATTATCCACCGAAGAACATGGTGCGCTATCCAAAACACAATTTTCTATTACAGAACAGCATCTTTGCCAAGGAAAATCTTTTCTGACCACTCAAGGAACAAAGAGAAAAGTTCAGCGACTCCTCCAGAACACCAATTATTTCCTTTTTCTCTATTTCTATTTATGGTAACAACCGAAGACATCTTACAGGTAGACCCCCGAACGTGTATCCACCTCTCATGCATTCGATATTTATTGCACCCCTTTTTCAAGATCCTGGAATAATGCATTGATCTTGTACATCGTAAATAAATAGTATCAAATATTGTCAGCCCCTGCGCGCCCCAAAATTCACACTCACGGGTTGGAGTGCAGCAAAAAAGAATGGATGCCGCCAGTTTGATAACTCAAAGTCCAAGGGCATTCAGCGAGCGTACATCTCGCCTGCTCCTCCACCCCCATTACGCAGCGACTGGAAGTTACGTTAGACATATGGATATGGTTAGCTCTCTCCAAGGCACCATACGTACACCAGGTGTAGTAACTTTCACTCTATACGAGCAGTTTTGAGACAATCTTTAGTTTACTTATCTTTAGATTAATGCATCAGATAGGAGCGCAGCTGTCGGGTTTCTGAAAGCATTTATTATTCATTACGCGGGTGAAAGAGACTTCCTAATTAAGACGATTAACTTTTACAACTATTTATATGAAATTGCAGTACGAATAATGAGTCATCCTATTTATAATTTACGCAATACGAGAGGTCTGTGTATACTCATTTTTCAGTGTAATCACAATTACTTCCACTTACGTGCAAAAGGGGTAGGTAAGCGATCGACAAGAGATATCCCGACTCTAACACCCTGGTCGCCGGGCGATTGATAGTGTCCTCCGTCTAGCGAGCGGATGGACGGTGGCGGGGTGGCGTGAGTCGAGGGGCGTGGCAGGGAGCATAGTGGAAAGGTGACGGGGGCGTGGCAAGGAGCGTGGTGGAGGCGAGGCAGGTAACAGGGGCTTGGCAAGGGGCGTGGCAAGTGGCATGGCGGGGGACGAGTTAAGCGGTATGGAGGCTTGTAGCGAGGGCAGTTGCAGGGGGCTTGGCTTAGGATCTAGCATGGAGCTTGGCGGGGGGCGAGGTAAGAGGAGCGTGGTGGAGGCGAGGCATTGGCAGAGGCTTGGCAGGAACGAGGTAAGAGGCGGGTGGGGGACGTGGCACAGGGTCTAGCATGGAGCTTGACGGGGGGGAAGATAAGAGAAGCGTGGCGGAGGCGAGGCAGTGTCTGGGGCTTTGATGGGAATGTGGCAAGATGCTTGGGGGGGGCGAGGTAAGAGGCGGGGGCGTGGCATAGGGTCTAGCATGGAGCTTGACGGGGGGCGAGGTAAAAGGAGCGTGGCGGAGGCGAGGCAGTGGCAGGGCGGTGTGGCAAGGGGCTTGGTGGGGACGAGATAGAGGCGTGTGGCGGGAGCGTGGCATGGGGTCTAGCAATGAGATTGGCGGGGAGCGAGGTAAAAGGAGCATGGCGGAGACGAGGCAGTGGCAGGAACTTGGTTGGCGGTGTGGCAAGGGGCTTGGCGGAGACGAGGTAAGAGGCGGGTGGCGGGGGCGTGGCATAGGATCTAGCATGGAGCTTGGCGGGGGGGCGAGGTAAAAGGAGCGTGGCGGAGGCGAGACAGTGGCAGGGGCTTGGTTGGCGGTGTGACAAGAGGCTTGGCGGAGACGAGGTAAGAGGCGGGTGGCGGGGGCGTAGCATAAGGTCTAGCATGGAGCTTGGCGGGGGACGAGATAGAGGCGTGTGGCGGGGGCGTGGCATGGGGTCTAGCATGGAGCTGGGCGGGGGGCGAGGTGAGAGGTGTGTGGCGGGGTCATGACAGAGCGGTGCCAGGGGGGCGTGGCAGCGAGGTGGCCAGCGGGGCTGACAGCGCGTGCTGCGCGCGCCGTGTGTCGCAGGCCGCCGTCGGGAGCCGCCGCCGCGGGCCAGCAGCAGCCGCCTCCGCCGGCCCAACCGGCCGCGCCGCCGCCGCCCCCGCTGTTGGTGCGCGCGCCGCCGTCCAGCGACGAGGACGAGGAGGAGGCGTCGGCCGGCGACGCCGACGCGGCCGACGCCGACGCCAGCAGCGGCGAGGGCTCGCCGTCGCCGCGCTCCGCCGCCACCGCCGCCGCCGCCGCGCAGGGCCTCGGCCAGGGCTCCGGCCCCGGCCGCCGCGCCGCGCTGCTGCCCGGCGGCCTCGCGCCGTTCCTCGATGGGTGAGTGCACCCCCCTTCCCGGCCCCCCACACCACACCCCACCACACCCCTCACTCGCCATCACGCCAGTGAGAGCGCTCCCAGCACCACTGCGCCAGGCATGTACAGCAGTGGTGGCAGGAGACTTGCCATCAGCAGGGGTGACACAACAAAATGTCTCGTCGCTGGTGACTACTTTGTCACAAGAAAGATTGTACTGAAACGGGCTCTGGAATTTGCACATTAAACACAATTATGTGCCCGTTAGAAAAGTAAAATGAATTAGGCTTGTTGTTGTCATTTTTATTGACACTTTTTACTTTTTTTCTGGACACATTCTCTTTTTCACGTGATTGAAATATTTCATAGCCTTTGATGAATTCGCTCTTCCAGGTTTTAATAACGCTATAATTAGGAAGCTTGCGAATTGTGGAGATCGGCTTTTAACACGTTCACTATCCTGTGATCCATATGTGGTTCACAAGACAAAGCTCGATGGTTTTGCTACGTCCGTGAACCACTTGTGAGTCAGAGACGGTTACAATTTTCATGGCAAACCTTTCCATTGAACTCCCTGTAATTGCACAGATTTTGGCGTGGATTTGCTAGGACGATCATAGAATTTAGAAATGCACCAAGACGTGTGGGAAAATATTTTTAATTTTTGAGAATATTACAGTAAAATTTTCTTGCAGTTGGGAAGGTTTTGACATGGGGAGATATTTTAATGTTCTCACAGGGACAGGGAACGTGTTAAATATAACATACTATTCGCGCAACCTTTCTTGAACGATGGATTGAAGAAATGCAGGTCGAGTGGGGGTATTAGTTACAAAGTCAGTCACTAGAGTATTTACAGTAATGTCAACCTCTGAAAAATCAAAGTCATACGGGTGCCAGGCCAGGTAATCGCTCTGCGTAGGCAACATTAAGGACACTAGATAGGAGTTTTAGATGCCTCCCTTGAAGGACCTGGACCTTCCTCAACATTTCTTTAGATAGTGGTAATAACGCTGAACAGAAGTTCTCGACTATGGAAGCAACTAGCTTTGATTAGCTTCTGTTTTGCGTCAAAGAAATTTTAATGCTTGGAATGTCATCAGTGCTCGCTGCGAGCTTTTGCCTTCAACTGTTTATTGCTCAAGGGAGGGGGAAGCAAGGTCATCGTTCAAGAAAAGTTGCGCGAGTAGTAGTTCAGCATTCGGGCCGATGTTATTGAGTAATCTATGTATACGCGCGCGGTGGCGGGAGAGGCTATGGTATCCACTCTGCACTCTCTATACGTCTGCCATGGCATACGCAGTGTATTACAGTGTACTATAATTCAATGAAGTTGTATGGTCCTGCGGCCAATTTGAGTGGCCGTGCGGAGTTGTACGGCTTCTTAGGCTGGTGAACCAAACTGGCCAACGATGCTTTGCAGTTCGCAAACCCAACAATTTGACTTGCGCATTTGAACTTCCTTCCTAATGGACGAAGTGGTCTTGACTTGCGCGTTGGCGCTGCTTTTTCTCTCAATGATTAGTTACTGTCATATTGTTATGGTAATGTGTCTTTACATGATTTTGTATATTAATGATATTTTATTCATTATCTGTGGGAATTAAAATAGATTTAGAGATCTGTTAGGGACAGACTTTACGAGAATCGCCATTTCAGGCTTTGTAATGTTAACCAGTTCAGTTCGTATTTGCACATAAAAATGTCATCGTTTATACATTACTGTTTTGAGTATGCTGTGTCTCGTACGTTAGTGAAGAATTACGGGTACAACACCGCTCTTTTTCTGTATTTAAGGGGCAAGCAAACTGAGAAGAAGAACATTTCTGTAATTAATACTACAAGATAATTTATTTTCCCCAACTATTTTCAATGCCATTCATTAACACATTTTAATCCACTGACTTTATTACTTTCATTCAATGCAAACAAAAATTAACAAATAATTATTTGGAAAAATTTGAATATCTGAAAAAAATATTGGATTTCTTGTCTTTGCTTACGTCGTACTAGCGGATGAATCTAAATCAATTTTATACTCAACTCAATCAAATATTATCTGAGAACGTATACATGTTTTTTAAAACCATCTGAAAGTTTCTAGCTAAATGTGTGAAATACGTTACAGAAATATTGTTCATATCGGATTAATACGTATGGTTGTATTTTTAAATTGAGAAAATAATATGTTATACGTTAAGAAAACATATAATGACGTTGCATTTTCGATTAGTCTATACATGTGTTTTTTTTATTTTTAGGCGAATCGAATTATTTCTTTCCTAAACCGTAAAATTTATAAAATAAAGTATTTACTATATAAAGGTCACTGGCTGTTTTGTAATAAATAATTGCCCATATTTTCATTATGTTATGTGCACTTATTTCATAACATAAACGTCAAATTCTGTGTTTTATTTTTCGAAGATAGATTTACGTATACTTCGAAAAAGTATCAAATAGGCTGATTGATCGGTAGGATGCGTCAGCAGATCTCACTTGTTTGTCCACATGAAGTGTCTGTTTTGGAAGGTGCACAAATAATGCGTTCCTTTTTAATTCGTGTATCGTTTAAAATAATGAATTTTATTTTCTGGATTTTAACTATAAAACTAAAATATTTGAACTTTTTAAAAAAATATGTGGTGTTCCAGTCTTTATGAAATGTTATATTCACGGGTAGTTTCAGATTAAAAGAAATTATAAAACTATATGAAATTTGAAGATACTTTTTTTGCTCGTGAAATTGCTGTGTGGTATGTCGTTCAAATGACAAAATGCACGTGCTCGTCCTTAATGGAAAAGCATCGTTTAATTCCCATAAATCTAATTTGTACAATGTATCGGCAGACAATATAATCCGCCAATTTATATTAATTCATACAATGCACTAATAAATACAAATTTAACTCAATATAATTTGTCCAATAACAGTTGTGGATATTCCTATCTCCAATATAAGCCTCAATATTCCACGATAATTAAACGATATTCGTCCAATTGAACATACTTTCTGATGCAAATACACTAAACTAAACTTATTAGCGACATTCTCGAAGAGATAAAAATGATTGATCAACTGAATCAAATGGTTTTATTTATATGAATATAAGTAAATGGTCGGATTATGTCATATTAAATTTCCGCAATATGAAAAACGTATTTTTAAACATATTTTCTACAGTTAAATTTAACACGTGTAGGTTAAAATTAGAACATAGCTGTCAACAATACATTTTATTCTGAACATTGCCAATGGATTAAATGATTCGAATTATCAAATGACTCGTCTTAAAAAAACATTTTCCGCTTCATATCCACCGAAGTAAAAGCATCCTATAAAATAGGTTTTCTGAAAATCATTACGAAATAAATCTATTTTTGGCGAAACACCAATTCTGCACGTGGTTTTCTGGTAAGGAGTCCCAAAAAGCCGATTTCTTCCCAGACACTCCTTCGTGGTGTAATTACTTCAATTAAGAAAGACCCTGGATAGTACAGTCGATGAGTCATCCCCGCCAGTTCCCAGACTCCCACTGGGGAGGATTGCACAGGGCGAACAATACATATAGCTAGAGATGGTAGATTTTAGCAATTGCTAAAATGCGAAATGTTACCAAATGAGAAAATTAGTAATTTTATGTTTGACGATCGGTGCAGTAAATGTCTGAAGATTTTAATGTGCAATATGATGCAATGTGAAATCTGTCGCAAAAGGCGAAATGGTTGTGAATCTGCGATATAATTGCTAAATGGTTTCCTTGGTGTTTTATCTCAAACTACGGATTTAACATCGACAGCACATCGATGGTTGAAAACATTTATTCTGACTGTGGCCAACAGTGTAGATGCTGAACGATTTTTCAATCAATATCGTTTAAATGTTACTGACAGAAGAAATAGGCTAAAGGTGTTGTTTTAATTGTAAGTATTTACAAAATGCAAGAAAATAGCTTTCTTCTCCTTTTAATACTGTTATTCAAAAGCCTGTAGTTCTATACAAGGCAGGAATCAGTCTATGGATTTAAATTACTTCAATATTTGTTGAAGTTCCAAAATAGCAAAATATTAAATTATTTTCCCTTATGTTGGATTTTTTAAAAAGCATCAACATAACATTTATCTCAAAGAGACCTCTCTTAATAGTAATAATAATAATAATAATAATAATAATAATAATAATAATAATAATATAATAATAATAATAATAATAATAATAATAATAATAATAATAACAGTGCTTACTTAGGAAAGCATAATCAAGTTGCGAAAATCATGCACAGGGCAATTGCAATAGAGCATAAATTATTGAATGAATCGACGCCGCCATTCTACAAGTACACCCCTCCTCCAGTGCTGGAAACAAGTTCCACCCTTTTGTACTTGGACAGACCAGTTCTAACTGATCGTACTGTCGATTACAATAGGCCAGATATTCTCCTTATAGATAAAAAGAAGAAAGAAGGAGTAATAATAGACATCGCAGTACCATTATCCCACGACATCAAACAGAAAGAAATAGAGAAAACTTCGAAATATGAAAACTTATCCTATGAACTAAAACATGTTTGGAAATTAAATGCTTCCAAAACATACCCACTCATGATATCGGTGGAAGGCCTGGTCAGTAAAAACTTCCTAAAAAGTTTGTTTTTATTTCCTAGTTTGAGAATAAAACTACCCAAAAACGTTCTGAACATGGGACAGCCCGCTGTTTTGTTACAAACAGCCCATGTCGTTAGAAAATTTTTGTCGTAAGTCCAGATATAAGATGAAATTCTTCTTCTGTGACCGAACCTGTCCCCAAAACAACTCTGGTGAAGGTGAGCATTTTTACCAGCCAACATAGCAGAGAAAAAGTAGGATATAATAATAATAATAATAATAATAATAATAATAATAATAATAATAATAATAATAATAATAATAATAATATAATCATATCAACAAGTGCTAAAAATCGCAAAATTTTAATTTCTATTCTTCTATAAAATGGTATAGTCTTGTTTCCAAAATGCGAATTTTTAACATTCCAAAATGCTAAATTCTATTTTCACTACATATAGCGTTCGCCGAAGATGAAGCGTTTACCTTGCCACAGCGAGGCGAGCCCAGCCCACGCCAGGCGCGGACGGCGCAGCCTGGCGCATGTGTTGCGGCCGACGTGTCACTCGAGAAGCCTTGATTCCATTTAAGCGAAATTGAAGCCTATAACATCCGAAAAGCCCTGATCCCAGTAAATATCACTATTTAAAAAGATAACCGAACCTACCCGCCAATAACCCTGTGTCCAGAGAGAACTGGGCCACCGAAATGAAATTTTCCTTTGAGGAGAGACTCTTCCTTTAGGACGTATTCGTTTGATGGAATTCTACCATCCGTTCATGTGTAAGCAGTGCATGGATGCTAATGACAGTCCAGTCTTGTGAGGCATGACCTCCCAATTTACGTGATATAATCGCTTGAAAACGTTTATTTTGGGAATATTGAATGTTCAGGTGTACACAGGAAACCCTCATTCAGATGAAAAGCTGCTGCACTCTATTGAAAAAATCGGCCTAATCCCACGTGATTGTTTCAAAGAGTAAATCAAAATATGCTTCAGAAGTTTCAAGAATGCTTACGAACCCATGGACACCACTTTGAGGGTCTTCTCTAGGACAAGTTGAGGGCGTTAAGCACGCATCTCAACACGGGGTTGAATCAGCTTTTCGCCGGGCGACTGCCGACTCAACTCTTCCGACGACACTTCCCGGTTTTCGGGGATCGATAAGTTGTCCACACTATAGTTTTTAGTTCTATGCAACTCTCAAAATGGATCCTACCTGGGTAATGACAGATCATTTAAGGGGTTGGTTTCAGAATTTTTAAACAAACGCATATTTATCCATTCGCTTAGCGCATCTTTAGCTAACGCATGAACGTGCATAAACACTTCCACGTTGCAGTTATACATAAAAATTCTCTGACACTATCCAATCAGCAGAATGTAGGAAAGATTGAATCCGCCCAAGTGACCAGCGGCTGGAATCAACACTCCAGAGCAGATATCATGTGGGTGTAAGCGGATTCGGTGATGTAACGGTTAGTGTATCGAACAATTATACAGTTAAAACGTAAGTTCAAACCTGATATAAGCCGTAGATTTTTAGGGCGAATCACTTCGTGGACTTCCTTCAGAAGGAAAGTAAAGCCGACTTCCCGGTCTAAAAGATGCTTCTGTGTTTAATGAAATCGTCTGTTTTTTCGCTTATGTCATACGTTCTTTCTTTGGGCTAGATGGCGAATGGAGCTTGCCGGAATTTGCATGGTCAGGCGGAAGTGCAGGCCTGATGGCCCGAGCCTTGCCACGTAAAATAAAGCAATCATTGATTGATTGATTGATTACACCGCTGTGACTTTCTTTCTGAAGGCTCCCCACCCTCCATAGTCTACAGGCCACCCTCGATCAAGAGTGTTTTCGCTCATAGCGGGCGCAAAGTTTGCCTGCTAATTTTTTCGGTTTATAATTTCACAAGTCGAATTTTTCTTGGCCAACTGTTTCCATGACCCAATTACACATTTTGTCGAATCAATGTTTTAATTTTATGACTTTACGCAAATCGCTACATTGCGAATTTAGTGCTTGATGGCGGCACTCTTCATGGCAATTGTCTCTGTGCTAATTCGATCGATGCTTCATTGACAATCCGTCTCCAAGCTTTACTGCGTGTCGCACACCTATTTCTTACGCGTCCGCACTCTCGACTCCTGATCATTTTTTTGTCTAGCGCAAGCTCTCCGCCCCTGAATGTATTCTTCTCCCCTCGTATTAAATGTTTTGTATACTAGTTATGTATAAATGGCATGTATGAAAACAAACTTTAAACGAAGCTATCCGACTTTGTAAATGTTGTAGTAATTAACTTGTGCTTATAATACAATAATAGCATTCATCACCAATGATTAATTGTATTAGAGAAGTGCTGATACAGAACTAACTTCATTAATATATAATCACATTTTCAATCATTCTGTCAATTATGTATTAAATAAATTGTGAACGATCTCGATTGTGAATTTCGAATTGTATAACATCACGTGTTGTCCCATTTTATCTTCCATTTTGTATTTCCGAATGTCGTCATCCTACTTGGTATGGTTGCGTCACTATTCTCCGCTATCAACGTTGAGTAAGTAGTGGCGCCAACAACTAAACCCCCCGGAAGGAGCGTGTCCCAAGGGATTGGGCAACTGCGTCGTTTGACGCCGTTTGGAAGGTGTCCAGATGTGTTAATTTGGAACGACCGGGCAGGGTCTCTTCCGAGCGTTATAATACCAGGGTTATTAAGTTGCTGATCACGCGTTGGTGAAATGGCAGTGCTGTTGAGATCGGTGCTGTCGTGCACTTCCCACAAATTCGTCTCTGATAACCATTGTCAATGCTGATTCCTGGGACCTCTTTTTAATACAAGTTTCTTTATAGCCCGTTTACAATTTTTTATTCATTTTCTGCTCTTCCTTTTTTTATCATTTTCGCTATCCAGTACGCACTGTATTACTCTCAAGTCCGTAGTAACCTTAATGAATATGAGTTTGAATTAACTAAACATGCGTTTGTGTTTCGTCTTGAGAATGTTTCGTCTAGTCACTATGTACGATGTATACAGCAGTTGAATAATAGAATGGTGCCAGTTTATCTCGAAAAGTTTCTAAATTTAATCACAGGATGCTAGATGCGTAGAAAACAAAAGAATATCGTTTAAGAACGGTTCAATACAATTTTGATCATCTAGAAGTAACCATCCTACATATTAAGAAACTACATAAGAAAAAAATACTTCAAAAGCACACCTAATCACTAACATAAAATGGAGCAATACAATGGCAAAGACTTAGGATAAATTAATATAAGATGCCTCCAAGTAACGTGGGATCGAATTGGATATGGTTTGGGCAGAAAATAAAGCGCCTCTCATTTTTTCTGTCGAAATTACGTTCAGTTTCGCTTTAGAAGAAAACATTCCAAACAGGACTGTGTAAAGAGCACTCCAAACCCTACTGCTTCAATCAGATCGTTCTGAGATGTGATTCGACAAATATCGTTGTGCTGAGTTTTTTAATTTCGCGTTGCCCGTAAACCCTAGCGAATGCCACGAACGCTTCCCCGCTTGGTAATTTCGCGCGCGCTGGCATCCGATGAGCCCTTGCATATCCCGTACGCGCGCGGGCGCGTTCATTCACGCGGCGAGTACCGGCACAGAAGGCCGCGGATGCCAGGGCGACGACACCTGACATTTGGCGCGGCGCACGACCGCAGGCGCTGCGTCGCACCGCACGCGCCCTTTCACGCGCCCGCCCGCCCGCCCACCAGCCCACCCTCCTGCCCGCCGATACACCCATGCAGCCACCCGCCCGCCCGCTCACTCACCGATAAACCCACCCTCCCACTCGCCCGTAAACCCACGCAGCCACCCGCCCGCCCGCCCACTCATCCACCTTCCCGCCCGCCGATAAACCCACCCTCCCACTCGCCCGTAAACACTGGGAGCGGTAGCTCAGTGCATCAACTGATGTCACTGCAGCGCCTCTGACCGGGAGGTCCTAGGTTCGAGTCCTGACGGTGACAGGATTTTCGACACTAGCTTTTCAGCTAGGTCGAATTCAGTCGCTGTCTGGAGGAGAATTCTAGTGGCCGGCTGCTCTCATCGGTAGTTTCCGTGAGTTTCTCCGATCAACACCAGGCGAATGCAGGAGCAGTACCCTAACAAACGGGCCACGGACCGCGCGCGATCTTTCCTTCCTCTCCTTTGTCCCATCCTCTCTCCTTACATACACACTTACACTAACATGCACTACACTACAACATATTCCGGGAGACCGGTCGAGAGCTTAGAGCTTGTCCCGGCTGGGGCGGTGCCCCGCTGGTGGGAGAGTCCTGGTTAGGGGGAAATGCCACTAGCAGACGGTAAGTCGGCGCCGGATCTCGCCATCCAGCGGGGGAAGATCACCGCCATCTCCCGAGAGGAAAACATGCACTACACTTACGGGACTAATGACCAAAGCAGTTGACCACGCACCCGGAAGCACGAAAAAATGAATGAATCAATCAACTCGCCCGTAAACCCAGCAGCCATGCCCGCCCACCCACTCATCTACCTTCCACCCGCCGATAAACCCACCCACCCACTTGCCCGTAAACCCACACAGCCACCCGCACGCCCGCCCATAAATCCACCTGCTCGCACGTCCGCACACCCATTCACGCTCCCACCCGCCCGCTCAGCCCCCCGGCCATCCGCTTGCCCATAAACCTACCCATCCGCCCATAAACCCTCCAACCCACCCGCTTGCCCGCCCGCCAGACTGTCTGCCCAGTTTTCCCCCGCTCATCCTGCGATCCATCCAGCCATCCAACCCAAACCAACCCTCCCGAAAAACACACCCACCGCTATCCCGCCCGCCTGCTCACTTTCCTACTCACTGTCGGCTCGCCCTCCCACCCTCCGTCAGCCCGCCCACCCTCCGGCCCACCAACCGTTCGGCTCACCATTCAGTCCGCTTGCCCTCCCGAACCTGTACATACACCTGTCAGCTCACTCCCAAGCTCATCAGCCACAAACGCCCAGGATCACTTGCATGCTGGCTCTGTTGCCGTGTTCATCTGGCTTCGCCCGGCACTATCCTGCCCGTCCCTTGACGTATGCCTTCGCTCCCGCGCATGACCGCTCGTACATCAGGTCATTGCCTGCGAGAATATCACGGTCGAAACATACTGTAATAAATATGAATCACATTTCTTGTTTATTTTTTTCCATGGCCGAAGTCGAGTTGTATTATATTTATGCATAATGTAATACTTAAATAAATAAATTTCTTTTAATTGTGATTAAGACATACTCCATGCTAAATAATTTGATAAAATGTGTATTTCTAAAATTATATGTAATATGTGATATAAAAGATCCGTTTTTATAGACATTTAGAATTTTTTGATGGATAATTTTATTTCACAGTTATTCTTCATAAAAGTAGACGATACAATGCATTTATTAATGCTTGAGCTCTGCGTTAACTATTGTAATATATTTTACTTTGCTTAAAAAATATTGTGAAATGAACTTAACACTTACATAAATCTTCAGTCGCATTCACTTCAATTTAATCATTACTTCACCGCGCTATATGATACTTTTTCTAACCCATTTTGTACCCTAATGTGGCATAATTACTCTTTATTCATTCAGCTTTCTTTAGGCTTTCTAAAGTAAAGGAGATGATGCTGTACGCCTGGCACCGTATTTACGGTAATGCTGTACATGTGTAGCGTGATACGGATTTTTTATAAATATTCTGATAACAAATATCGATATCCAGTTCTGAGAAACTTCAGCAGTCAAAAGTTAAAATTATCACTAATTTTAACACATAAACCTGTAATATTTTACTTCATTTGAAGTCGAGAAATCTAGTAGTTACTAGTTTTATCTCTGTTTCATATTACTAAATGTAGCCTTGTAAATATAACTAGTAAATGTAGCCGAAGGTTTCCGCTTCCGCATAGAATGAAGTTTTGGCGATCAGGAAGGTGCCGGTTCTAGGTTCTGTATCCAACGTGACCAACCAAAAATAACACTGTAAAGGTGCAATTGAAATAAAAGTTGATATTTTTAAATTCTTCTTATATTTGTTTCAACGACTTCTAACTAGAAGATAATTTTGTTATCTGGCTGCAATTAAAATTCCCGCTAATACTATGAAGCAGACTGGTGTCTGAAGCTCAATGGCTGAAGTCAGCTCACCCAGGTCTTTTCATCATGGCTATCTCTCTAACTTCCCAATTTAGTAAACGTCTTCCCGTGTTTATTTCTCCTGCGCTCCCCAGTCACACAGCTTTTTTCCAATCATATTTATTTTCTGCTTTCACAGAGTGCCGGTATCCCTCCCCTTGCGGTACCTCGTGCTCTCTGCGTTGGCTTTTCCCTGAAATCAGAGCTCCGCAGCCTCCCTGGGTCTCGCGCGACGGTGGCGCTGCCGGTGGGGGAGCGCGGAGGCGGCGCGCAATCCGAGGGCTGCGAGGCTCCGCGCGCAACGCTTTGAGCGCGACGCCGACGAGTCGTTTTAACCACAGAACAAACAAGCGCGAGAGGGTTTGAAATTCTAACCAAGGTACATTAATGTAAATTGAACGCCGAGTTTGCGTAGGGGAGTTCGCGAATTCCAAAATGTAAAAACTGTGTTGCTGTTGCTTTGGTTATGCTCTTTCAAGTGCAATTTCCAAATGTACACTTGGAAACTTAATGCATAATAAATAATTGTATACTTTTTCTCAGCATTGTACAAAAAAGTTAAAAATAAAATATTTCAGTAAATATCGTTACAAATTTGTGCTTATTTTTATTTTACCATTAATGGATGTAGAACGCATTTGCAGCCTTATAAGAAATTTAAAAGTAAATACTTCTACTGAATTTTAAAATCGCTCTGCATATATTCCCAATACAAGGAAGAGGCATCTACAATAATGATCACATGCTTGATCACATGAAATCTTCAAATGCTTCAAGAGGTCGTGACACTTATTATTACACGGCAAGAATTATTGTTGGAATGTATCTTCGTTTCGTTCTTGATTCGTAAGCATTGAAATTCTAGAGCACATCAACGAACAAAATGGCAATGGTAATTGATCTTAATGGTCTATAAATATATCAAAATATCTATAAGAAGTGAAATCCGAGTTTTTATACTTAATTATTTAAAGAAATATCGACGAACGAATTTTAGCATTGATTGAGTTACCTAACATCGTGTTATAATGGAATTATTCCATTTAAATTGCAGACATTAGTTTTCGTCGCCAAATAAAATATTTTGATAGTTCCGTTTTCATTTTGCATTATCGTTTCAAGTATTTGTAAAATCCAATTTTTAGTTGTCACGGGCAGCAGTCCTGTATTTCACGCTGGTAACACATATGCGATTAAACGAAATCTTCAAATCATCAAACTCAATTAAGTAGTTCACGTATCAGTGCAATAATTTCCAAGTCTACCCAGAAATGAATTATCTTCCTGATTGCAGAGTAACAAGAAAATGGACTCTTCTCCTCGCGGCCGCAGCTCTCCGAGTATGACTCGCGCTCTGGCGGAGAAACGGGGCCGTACATTTGCCGTAAAGCGCGTGCGACCAGCAGTAAATCAGAAAGTAGGACTCCCTCTGTCGCACACTGCATCTCAGCGCTCGATGTTGGGAAGCAAAATGATGGAACGGAATATTTGAGGAATGCGTCGAAGTTAACGTAGGGCGATTGCAGAAGAGAATGCCTGTTAGAGACAAATTGTTAGTCTCGTAAAACTGAGAGACAACAAGTCTAGGTTACCGCACTCGCTCATATTATTAAAAAATCATCTTTAAATTGAATAATAATTGAAACTGTCTAGTGGTAGAAAGTAATTCGAATCCATAATGGTAATTCGAATTCGAAGATAGTAATTCGAATGTAGATGAAGTATTATCGTCAGTGCACGAGAAAAGTACATATATTGAATGTGTACATTTGCAACTCATGGCTACAAGTGGTGATAAGATGATGATAACGATGACGTAAAAATCTCTCAGGATTTCTAGTGAAGGTATTTAGTAATCCTAACTTTGCTTCACTAATACGGCATGATCCGCTCCGCTTTGATTATCGTGTTTTTTCTACATTGAACACCTCGAATGAAAGACAGGGTAAATGAAGTAAATAGAGGGATAGTGCGATGTCCAGTACTGTAGTAAATAATAGTTTATTGAGTTGGTGGTGTCTCAGCTTGACGGAATGATGAAGACGGAAAGCAATCCACTGTTTTGAATGATCTTGGCTGTCCGGGTGACGCCGCGTCGAAGGCTGTGTTGCCGACGTTTCGACCATCTTTTCGTGGTCTTCCTCAGGGCTAGTCAGGGCAGACCACAAACACAGCCTTCGACGCGGCGTACCCGGACAGCCAAGATCATTCACATGACTCCGGCCGCGGAAGCCTACCACTTCAATCCACTGTTTTCTCAATTTTTTGAGTATCTTCAGAGCTGAGTACGACAGCAAAGTGGAGGAAGTCTTGAGGAAGGTGCGAGGGGAAAGAGTTACTTTCATGCACGTACCCGCCCCCACCGCCCTGACACGGTGCCCGACCCCGCTCCTGCCCCTGTTCCCATACCTGATCCTACTCCCCACCTTCTCCCGCCCGTGGACGCCACGAAGACTGTTTCCCTACTCCCACCACTGTTCCCGCCCCCACCCAGCACTTGTCCCCCCACCTCCATTTCCATCCTCGGCTCCGTTCGCGTCCTAACTATGGGTCTCGTTTACTGTCCCTCCCAGGCCCTCGACCACGCCCTCACTCCAACCCACGCCCATACTCCAGCCCACGCCCACACTCCAGCCCACGCCCACACTCCAGCCCACGCCCACACTCCAGCCCACGCCTACACTCCAGCCCACGCTCACACTCCAGCCCACGCCCACACCAGCCCACGCCCACACTCCAGCCCACGCCCACACTCCAGCCCACGCCCACACTCCAGCCCACGCCCACACTCCAGCCCACGCCCACACTCCAGCCCACGCCTACACTCCAGCCCACGCCCACACTCCAGCCCACGGTCCCTCTTCCCTCATGCCCCTCTCCCGGCCATGCCCCCTCTCTCCCACACTCTTTCTTCCCACGACCCATCCCGCCCAAATCCCCTCCAGCCTACGCCCCCTCCCACCCACGCCCCCTCGCGGCCAACCCTCCTCCCGCTCACGCCCTCTCCCCCGTTCCCTTCTCCCCCACGCCCCGCCTCTCTCCACGTTCCCTCACCTGCCCACGCCCTCTCCAGCTCCCGCTCAAGCGTCCTCCTACTCTCCCGTTCAAGAGACCGTCGTCACTCTCTCACCCTTCCTCCACTCCAACCCGCCCCGCTCGACTCGCCCTCATCTCATCTCGCCGCATCTCCGCTGCCGCCCGTGGGCGCCGCTTTGGCTCCTCCCTTACGTAAGGCTGCGCCGGTGCGCGCGCTATTCCGGGAGGCGTTATCGCCCCGCCGGCGACCTTGCGCCGCCCCCGCCCCCGCCCGCCAGAGCCTCCGACTGTGCCGGCGCCGACGGCGTCTGTTTGGGTGCCGGCGCCTAAACACCGCCCGCGCCGCCTCCGGGCGCCGCCTCACAATTGGGGCCCGCTCCTGCTCTCGGAAGCTTTGCTTCTGTCGAACCCGAAAGGTGTGACACGTCCAACTTTATCACTCTGACTAACATTACACAACTAGTTGTTCAATTAAAAAACAAATATGTGAGTAGTTATAATGTCTTAATTTAGTAGGAAATGTAGGTTTGTTTACTTTTGCCCAATGTGTCTAACCTGGGAGGAGTTGCAAACAAGCGTTAATTCATAGATATTCATCGATGGAAAAATCACTCCCGGTGATCGAGATCGCTAAGTCCTAGTGTTGTAGCAATACGAAGGGTCGCGGATTCGAGTCTTACCTCGGGCATGGTTGTAATTGTGTTCGCCCTTTCACCCCTTTTCGTCACCACATCGTTTCATCCTCACAGTTACCATAACATTAACTGCAATTGTGGTCGCTAATGACCTAGATGTTCATACGACCTTAAATTAAAAAAATCACTCGTATATTACGTGAGCAATATTGCTGAAAATTCTTCTTCGCATAGTGAAGTTGTTAGTAAGGATAGGCTCTCACAGGCACTGAAGTATTACAGAAAGTATCTTCCGAGCGTTCTAATACACACAATTTTTTTTCTAGAATGCGAGTGGGCCGTAATGTTTCTTAGGACCAATATGTGTGCCGCGAGCCGAAAAGGTTTGAAAACAACAGCTAGCCTTATGGCGCTCTTCCAAGCTTTCCGTTAAACATTGCAGAAATATTTTCCTTGGGAATGTAAGCCTCTATTTAGCAACAGTAATTAACACTGCTGACCTCCACCTACGACCCGTTCCCCCGCCAATTAACAATTGATAGATTGTTCTTTCAACTTTTTGGTTGGCTTACGTCGTTACATCATTCCTGACAAATTATAAATTAATGAATGTAATTATGGTGTACGCTGTTGTTTGCCTTTGCCTTGACGCCACAATAACAGTTTGCAAACAGCCATGTCCTACGGCACTCGAACCCGCAGCCTCGCATTCCGCGCTGAGATAACCTGCGTCTGCGCTACGTAGGCACAATGAATAATGCGCGCCCATTGTATTCACATAATCACTTTTTCTTCATAATTGGACAATGTTTATTTCAACAAAAAGTTTATATTTATTCAAATTCATTTAAAGATAGACAAAAATTTCTTTAATAGCAGAATAACATACTACATATAAAATAGGACACTCCTCCGGAAAATGGATGTCTTTGAATGGAAATGCTCATGTTTGATCCATTTAACATATTAAGTTTATTTCAAAGGTCACATTTTAGACGAAAACATTTATCATCTTTTACACGATACTTATTGGTGGGTTTTTCTTACATATCGCAAAAGAAAAGTATCGAATGAAATATCGCTAATACCTTTAGCTTGCCGATTCTACCAAAATAAAATAACCCGGTCTTCATAAAATAAATAGGTTTATGAAATTCACGATCAAATTATTTTATCTCGAAAATCCGACATTTCACTGTATGTTGTATGAACTAGCAATAGTGAAATGTATTATTTAACAGTCCTTATTAAGTGCTTTTAAACGTAATTTGACTTTTCCTCAGTAGTTTTCAATGTTTCAGTTAATCAGTCCATAATGCTGAGATGATATTCAGGACATAATGCAGTGTTGTGAATATCAATTCAAAACAATACACAATCTAACAGTTGTCTCTAGGACGCAATAGGTGTCTCTGTAAATTACCGTTTTCATGGAGTATTCTTGAAATATTTCAAAAAATAAGTCAATAATTATGCATGTTGCACAAAATTTCGTTTCGCAAACTTGTGTTAAAGTATTATTATTCTCCCCAAGTATGGATATGGCAAGAGACACAAGTAAGCAAACCTCGATGTATCAAGGTTGCGAAACGACCTTGCAATATTATGCAAGCGACTGTTATATTCCAAACGTATCTCTGGTAAGGTCATTTGCAATGATTTACTGCTATTTGCCTAGAGCAAATTTTCAGGGGAACTGAAAACATCTAAAACCTACTAGTACCGTAATAAAAGCCATTACAATGTTTATGCAATAGGTGAAGATCTTGATTATCGCGGCAATATGAATTTGCAGTGCAAATGGAGAAAATGAGGAACTAAAAGTACTAAGTAATTACTAAATTATTTTACTTTTGCATATTCCAGGATATTATGGTTCACTTCTACCTAGTTCCATGTGCGTCTACAGTGAGTTAGAAAACAGAAATTACTAGCAAACTACATTAGTTTTCGTTCTAAAGTGGTGTGGATATGAATTTCAGGAGGACAAAGAGTATCTGGAAATCGTATTACACTCGTATAAACGAAATGTATAATAAATTTTACCGACTTTCATTTTCAGTCTTATATCTCAGGGTGAGCTGTGAAATTAAATCAAAATTGCATTTTGCCATATCTTATTTCCGTTTATTTCCGATTTACATCCATTACGTTTAGTTTCGTTCCGTTTAGTTTCCATTACGTTTAGTTATTTCCGATTTACAGTTCAAAGTAAATCGCTCCATCGATTCTCCTTTAGAAGCAGAAATTTCCGTACATTTAGCAATGTGTACGAAAGATGTTTAGCTATGCTGGGTACGTTAAAGTAGTTCTGAAACTACACCTTAGTTTGGAAAAACCCACGTTGGAGTTCCGGCATTAACATTTTTTCATCAGCTATGAAGCTGAGATAGACTCCATCAGTGCATTGATGGGCTGTCCGATCCAATCAGTTGACTTCTTGGCTGTCCAGGGGACGCCGCGTAGTGGGCTGAGAGGCCGACATTTCGCCTGACATGTCGCAGGCTTCTTCAGGGCATTGACATCGCGATGTTGTGCGTCGGTTATCCTAACACCCGACGCACAACATCGCGATTTCAATGTCCTGAGGAAGCCTGCGACATGTCAGGCGAAACGTCGGCCTCTCAGCCCACTACGCGGCGTCACCCGGACAGCCAAGACTCGAGCCGCGGAAGCTTACGTGTACGATCCAATCGGTTATCCTTTCCTACGTTTTGCTTCGATAAAATCCAGGCGGATGCCTGAGCAGTACTTCTCATTTCAGACAATGGATCCCGCGCGATTCCTCCTTCATCTTCCCGAGGATTCTTCAATCCTTATGATCGGACGGTGGAGTGGCTTCCCATTTGCCCACATGGTCAATTAAGTCTTCGGCAGTAATGTGAGAAAGCGATTGCCAGGCCAGAGCAAAATCTGGTCTTTATCCACTTTTGTGTGAAAGAGAGAGACAGAGAAAGAGATACAGAGCGAGAAACAAAAAGAGAGAAAGGGGGGAACAGGGAGGTTGAGTAAACACGAGCAAGGGAAGAATAGATACTGAGAGAGCAAGTTTTTATTTGAGGTATTGTACCGTTTACCCAGTGAGACCATACGTCTCTCGGGAGTGCTTCCTAGTGACCGCTCGCCTGGGAGGGATATGAAGGTGGAACACGAGGCGGGTGGGGTTGGGATCTCTGCGAGACGCAGTGCTTTGCATCTGCCTGCGCTCCCATCAAATTATTCAAATTTCATTCGCCGGCGACGGCGCGGGCTCTCTGACGCTTTAGAATCGAGAGATCGGCTCGGCGGCTTTAATTAAACATTCATCTCTTGGATCGATCCTTTAACATTAATTTTTTGAGAAATTGATGTTTTTAATTAAACGTCAATCTGGAAATGTTAATGTAAAATTCAATAACCCGTAAAATATATTAGCAGTGAGGACTTTTTGTCTAAAAATACATCAGAGACTTAGTAATTACTCAGATTGCTACATAAATATTTAAAAAATCATTAATAATGTTTAAATATTTATAAATTAATTAAATATTAAAAAATATTTATATCATAAATATTAAACAAATTATGACATATTATTGATTAAAATAAATAGAAATGTACATATATTTATTTAAATGTTTTTTTTTTTTGCAAAACAAAAAACTGTCCATCAAATTGTCCACGAAAAGCCCGAGAATGTCTCAGTAGATCTTTTCTCTGTATTGTCCGACAGACTGCAATATCAGGAAATTACTATATTCACTAAGGTATTTTTAAACACTGTAAAAATCATCAGCCGTATGATTCTAAGATTTATTTTCCTCTTTGGTAAGGCTGACATTCCAATACTCGGTTACAACCTATGTGATAATGTCGCATTCGAATTCGCGGATCTCCCACGGTATAGTTACGATAAAGTTTCCTTTTGGTAAAGCAATAATGAAGACCAAGTGGTGAACGACATGTGCACGTCTTATTTATTTTATTTATTATTTACTTATTTCGGTTTATGGGCTCTTCAACTTCTGAGTCTTTTGAGGACGATGAGGGGTTATCTTAACAGTAGATGAAAATGGTAATAATGATAAGGTGACTGTTGTTACAGAATAGGGGGAATGACAAGAAGAGAAAACGAGAGAATGCCGAGAAAATCTTTCGATATCTTATTTCTCCACCATGAATTTCACCAAAGACCACTAAGGGTTGATCGGCGGTCAAACTTGGACTCCAACAGTGGAAGTCGAGTGCGCTAGCCATTATTCCACGATACCCTAATCCTGCTTGTCTCAAGGTATTACACATCAGGTTTCAATGAATGAGTCCAGGAATGGAATTAGTAATGTGAATCAGTAATAAAATAAAATAACATAGAATGATATTTCTCTTGGAATCGAAAATATTTTACTCGTAGTTTACGAAATGGAACTCCGACAATCACAAGAGTAACATTTTTTCTATTTCACCTTCCCATTCTAGCCTAGTAAACCCCTTAGGTGGAAAATGATACCAGCTTGTAGCTTCATCACAACACGAGGAGAAGAAACTGAATGTATCACGCGATAGTAAAGTTAAGAGGGAAGGGAACGAAAATAATTTCTAGAAAGTAAGTATACACTACAACATTGACGAGGAAATAATGATTGTTATCGTCTACATAAATAAGAAATATAAGGATGTTCATTAAGGCAGGCTCTCCTCGTTCATGATTACTAAGGGCCTTAAACATTATTTTTCTATAAGTGTAAGGAAAAAATGAAAATGAACTCTTACTCCTATTCAGTACATATGAGGTGTCATAAAAAATTATTTATAATTTGTCGTGCTCATCTACGTATATCCACCGAGAGCGGTGGCTCATTGCATCACCTAATGTCACTGCTGTGCCTCTGACCGGAAGGTCCTAGGTTCGAGTCCCGACGGCGGCAGGATTTTCGACACTAGCTTGTCCTCTAGGTCGAGTTCAGTCACTGTCTAGAGGACAATTCTAGAAACCGGCTGCTCTGATCGGTAGTTTTCCGTGGTTTCTCCGATCAACACCAGGCGAATGCCGGAGCAGTTCCCTAACAAACGGACCACGGACCGCCCGCGATATTTCCTTCCTCTTCCTTGTCCTATCCTCACTCCTTACACATACACTTACACTAACATGAACTACACTACCACACATGCTGGGAGCACAGTTGGGGACTTAGAAATTGTCCCGACTAGGGCGGTGCCCCGCTGGTGGAAGATACCTGGTTGAGGAAAATCCCAGCCAGTCGACTGTAGGTCGGCGCCAGATTCGCCTTCCAGCGGGAGATCACCCCCACCTCCCCAATGAAAACCATGCACTACACTTACGGAAATATTGCCCTCGGTAGTTGACGCGCCCGATATCACTAACAATCAATCCACGTATATCCAACCAAATGAATTGACAATGCACTTTTCTATGAGGATATTTGAAATTATGAACAGAATTTATAAGCACCAATAGCACACATTCTCAAATACCTACAACTTCTAGTGAAACTCGCAACAACTTTTAGTGAAACTATAACAAAAACACAAACTCAATTAATTGGACGCAGAACAATCTTCTTAATACCTTTCCTGGCCTCTAAATATGGTATCTTTACGAAATGCCCTCGCTGATAAAAGTTCGTTATCAGTTGTGTCATTCGGAGATATTATGAACTGCGAACCGCAGGTGAAAGGAAAGTTCTTGTATTTAAAGACGTTTGAGTCCAAGGAACTCGACTCTATTTTGCGAGAATTTATCATTCATATAGGTTGAAATTTATTTGCATGATTTCACGAAAACTAACAACTACGATGTATCAACATTAGAGTATTGATTAGTAGCTCTTTTGCTTATCTTTCATGATGAGAACTAAGATCGCTTTCAAAACAACTCAGTAGAAGTGATTCGTATCACTTCCAATTGTCATTCACAAATTATCCATACAAAAATACATCTTGAAAATTTCACATAAACATGCTAACTAATCATCAAATCTGAAAAAAATAACAAGGATGTTTCTTTTCACTTTTCATACTGTGTTTCAACGTGAACGAGGTGATGTCAATATTGATTGTTTTTCCTCTTGCGCATGAGTGGCATTCATTATTATTATTATTATTATTATTATTATTATTATTATTATTATTATTATTATTATTATTATTATTATTATTATTTACGGAAATTAAAGTAGCAAAATTTGTGAACATTAATGAAATGTTTTGGATTGATTTATTATGCTTATGTCAAAACATCAGAAATGTAGTGCCTGGTGAGGATTGTACGAAATGCGTTCTTTTCCTCCCCGCCCTTCCCGCATAGTGAACAAAAATACCATATCACCTCAAATATATCCCGTCATTCCTCAATTTAGAACATTAATTACAACACGGACAAAAATGTTTAACGCTCAGAAATAAATGATTATACCTAATTTTTATTCACTTTTGTTCACATGTGTCTGTTTATAATTAACGTTAATTGTGTCGGCGAAGAATGTTCGCAAGTACAATACTAACAATATGCAGTACTTCGCTATAAAAGATTGAACAGAAATGTTAAAAATATTTATCATTTTCAACAGATTCTTTTATGAAGTTTCATTAAGAAATTAGTCCCAAATTTATTATTTAGCTTCTTTTATGAATTGGAGTTGCTGAAGTTTAATCGAGTTTGAACGTTTTTATGATACAATTAAAGTCAGCAACTACTACTGCTTAATCAATGTAACAACTGGGGTATGGAGATTCCTGGAAAATAGTGGATTAGTTCCACTATCTTCCATCAAAACAAGTGTCATCAGAAAGTCTGTGACACTTACACACTCTACCATGATATAATTCTTAGGTTAATTGCTATGACCTACGGCTTTCCTTTTTCATTGAAAAAAAAATGTGAACAGTATGGTAATAATACAACGCTCAGAAACTTTTTAGTTGTTCGGAGCAAGTAGTTTCATTCATAGATATGCGGAGCGGTAACGGTTTAAGTAACCTCCCTTAAACAGAATTAAAGTATTCATATTTTCAAGAGAACGAGTGCATTTGTACATCATATTGATGGGAGGATTGTTAATTTTGTCATCTTATGACTGCAACGGAGAACCTTGAACTCCTCCTGAACACATTCGTGGTGACGAGAAGACTCATTCCATTTGAACGTCAAATGTAAGACATTTTATCAAATTTGACAGGGTACTGAATATCTACTGGGTGATGCCTAGCATTCTCAGTTTTCATTTTAGACCATTGTACCAATTCGTTTGGACATTGTGTGAATAAATGTGATTGGTCTCCAGTTAGGATACCTGAGAGGGTTGTTTCTTTGGACTCTTCTTGGCGAAAGTGACTAAACAGTTTTCCCCGCAAAAGGAGCAGGGACCTCGGCCGATATTCTCTTCCTGTTCGGTTCCAATCTCCCCCATTCTGAACAAGAATATCTTGAATAATTGAGCTCGTATCTTCTTCGTCAATAACAATATGACATTTCATCATCATCATCGTCGTCGTCGTCATTGACAGATGACAATAATAATAATAATAATAATAATAATAACATAATTTACTGCAACATTTCGTAAAGGTATTGTTATATCACATTTTACCTCGAAAAAAAAGTTTAATTTTGAGTTGACATCTATTACCACTGACCAGGACTACACATTTACTTATGTAGTATTTATTTATTTATACTTACGTAGTATTTATTATTTATTTATCTATTTATTTACTCATTTATTTATTCATGTGACTCGCGCATCGGTGGTGCGTTCCGGCTCAGAGCGCCAGCTCGCGCATCGGTGGTGCGTTCCGGCTCAGAGCGCCAGCTCCCCGGGAATCTGAAGGCGGGGTGCGGAGCCTCTTAGCAGGTGCGCGTTATCGGCGCGAACACCTGCGCCTTTATCGCCTCCTCCCGCCGCCGCCCGCCCCGCCCTCCTCGCACGCGCCTCCGGGGCCGGAGGGAGGGGGCAGAGGAAGACGTCACGAGCGCGGAGATTGTCCGTAGTCCTGGATTCGCTCTGCGCTCCGAATGCTGTGGGCATTCGGTTGTTTACTCTGCGAACGCCGTAGAATAGCTTTGGGGAAACAGTAGAATGGGGGAAAGTCTTCCCTTCTTTCCTGGGTTATCTTCCGTGTTTGTAGTCAATGTTGGCATATTTACGTTCTGATCAATTAGGAGAGTATTAAAGAGTAAGAAAATTTCAGTCTGTCCCTGTTTATTTTATTTCATTGATGAAATTGCGTTATTGCCGACGGATGACAGATCGTGCGGGATGAGTCTTCCTGTAGTGCGAATGTGTTCGCAAGTCGCGTGACATGCGGCAATCCCAAATGACTCTCTCGGAAATCCACAGTTTCAAAGTTCTCTTTTGTAGAAATATCCTACAAGGACGGATGTGCGTAGTCATATTATAGAATTCGCTCAGAGATAGCGGAGAACGCTTGACGCTTTGATGCATGCTGCAGCCTGACGGGAATCGCTTTCTCTTCGGTGAGCTCTAGTGCTGTCGTGGGTGACATGTCCACCCAGGCCTGTAGGGTCCACCCAGCTCCAGTCCCCGCGTTTGGCATGGGCTGACGGGGCAATCGCCCGGGGTCCCGCAAGTCAGGGGCCCGATGGAACTGATGGGATAAAATTAGTAAAATATTGAAAAAGAAATCAGAACTCGAGAAAATCGTTAACGTAATTTTCTAAGTAGCGTTACAGTTGTCTGATATTTCATAAAATTTTCTATTAATGTTTACTTTAAATGTGATTATAGTCGTTACTTATAAGGTAGGACTATACGCAATGAATCAAGTGAAGCAAACATTAAAGTGGGTTCTACTGAAATTAATATTTATTATTTAGGGATTTTCTTAAACACCAACCAAAAACAAATGTTTTAGCGTTCTAAGATTACCGTGGAAAACGTATGATTTGATCACTAAGTACTTTCACTTAAAACTATTATTTAAAAGAGATTTCCAAAAGCTTTTTGTAGCTTAAACGTGGTAATTTTTGTCATTGTCGAAATAAAATGACTCATGTAGTTCCTTGATACAACTTTCACATTTTTTTCGGAGGGAGGGGGAGACTAAAACATTGCCCCAAGCCCAAACTTGTCTACAGCTGGCACGGCCCAGCTATCATTATAGAAGTATATACATGTGATCTTGCTACTTGTGCTTCCTATAATGATTGTTTTCCTCATTAATTTTTCTTCTGAATTCATGCATAGGAAAAAATCTGTGCTATATCATCGCGTATTTCTATTGATTCGCCATATTTTGTACTAAGCACGATGCTGAGATGGAAAAAGCCATAATCCTACTAACAAATATATAGTATAAAATATATAAATATATAATATAAAATATATAATATAAAATATATAATATAAAATATATAAATATATAATATAATATATAATATTTAATATTTAAATAGTACTAGTTTCATGAAGGCTTTGGTAATGAAATGACACGCGCTTTTGTTAAAAGATTTGAAATTTTAATCAATATGTAAAATACATTTCGGAAATTTATTAGAGTAGAAAATAAAAAAGTATATGTGCACATAGCACAAATAATGCGTAAAGCGAATAACTGCCTATTACTGATCGCAAATTTAATTTTACAACCCCGTTAAATAGATTATAATTAATGGATGGTTTACTCTACATATGTCCAAAACAACGTTTTACTTTATTTGCAAAACATATTTGACATTTTTTGTTGTGTGCTCGTATCGTTCTTATATATTCGAGTTAACATTAGGAAAATAATGCAACGTTCAGGCTGTTTTATTACTTTACTAGAGTAGAGTAGAATCGATATGATCCAGTATTTTGCATATGTAAGTCGTATTGGATTTGTCTAAAAATGCTCTGCAGGGACTAAAAATAGTTATTCGAGGTCGAACTCATAAGCATCTTCAAACATGCGATCACAAAAAAAAAAGAACTTCGAAGCTCATATTGTAACAGCTGAAAAGAAACTCTGAAATATTGAAGGAAAAGATAACAGAATCGGAAATTTTCAAGGAGAAATATTTACTTTATTGACCATAAAGAAGGAACTAATTCCATATCTAGAATCCTTCAAATCTATAACCTTTCTAATCTGTGATATATGAAAAGTATATTTATTCTATATGAAGAGAACTTCTAAAGTGTCACATTTCTGAATGATTCGATGAATTCCGGAATATAATGTAGGATTCACAGATTTTATTATATATACTATCCATTTTTTATAAGAAGAGAAAATGTTGTAATCGTGCGCCGAAAATTGTCAGAAAATATTCTAATACTGGGCCCTAGTAACCGATAAATCTTGTTCCAATATGTAGAAAATTACCTCCTCTATCACGTTGTTTTGAACGAATTCTTGTTTTCTGGGTCATTGATACTGAAAATTGATTGACAGCCAAACGTTTGACTGTTCGCTTATTCGTTCGACCGTCTGAGTGCAGTCAACGCTAGACCCAAAACCGTTCACAGGATTTTGTCCAAAACTATTATACCTCAATCGATCTAAACAAATTCGAGGTCCTGGGAGTTTGAAATGTATATTTTGATTTTGGGATATATTTTGCATGAAGTATACACAATATTTTTAAACACTTCTCAAAAGTTGCTCCAAATTGAAATTGCAAAATATGCAATGTAATTGATTTTTAAAAATTGCAAAAGATCAAATATGTTTCGGCATCTGCCTTCAACTACAATATTGAAGATTAATTTTTTCCATAATAAAATCTATTGTTCAGACAGATCATGAAAAATTATCATATAGAATTTTTTTTAAATAGTGTAGTTTTCCTGTCATTTTGAGTGAAATATAGGGGATATTTAAATTATTTTAAACAATTTTTATTGTTTTCTCAAAAACAGTTCAATTTTTTTTCTTTACAGTTTTCCGTCGTTTGTGACAAAGATTGTTAAAAAATGTGGTGCTTCTTCCATTTCCGGCGAACTCTATTTTTGAAGATTGCAAAAACTTAACACTGCAGAAGTATGATGGTGAAGATATTTTTGTCTGAAATGAAATGTGCTCTAAAAAATGATATCTTTAAAAAAAGGTCGTGTTCATTTTTTTGATAAAACACGTATTCTTTGCGTAATTTCTGCTTAAGGTTAATGTAATTTATATAAAAACATCTTCTTTAAAACGCTTCCAATTTTCTTCTTTAATTTGTATCCACAGATAGAGCAAAGGATCCTTAAATATAGAGCATGTATCGTTTTCGTTAAACACTTTGAATTTTCAAAAATTTCAAAAGTTAGTAATAAGGCAAGAAAGTAAGTTCTGATGAGTAGGGTTTAAAACAAGTTTCTAAAAGATTTAATGGTATGTGTTATCTTATTTACTCTGCAGTAAAAATTATGTGAATCGTTCAAAACATAGAATTCCGAAGAGAAAAGATTCAAGTTGTGGGATTCAAATAACAAAAAAAAAAGTTTTCAGTAACCTATATCCCACTTATTATCCCTCCCAACGAACGGGGGTGATATTGCACTTTTAGGAAGGAACTTGGGATTTATTTAGACTCAGCGAGAGAGGGGCATTTGTCATTTAGACAGAGAGATAGTCGTCTCCAGCGCAAAGGGCCAGCAATCCAAAATCTCATATTCCGCTCAAGTGCGCGTCTCATATGCACGTCGGGTGCGTCGCATGGCCTCCCAATACGACTGAGAGGACGAACTTTCCCGCAAATGTACGTGGGGCAGTGACATCAAACGCGCCCGCACGAGCTATTATCCGTTCACGTTTTCGCGAGCCCTCACTTCGCTCGTTGCGCGAGAAATGAGGAGTTTGATTATTTTGACAAGGAAGTTTATATCAAATTTCGTAGTTTGTTTTTCGGTGCAAAACAGTTTCTATTACATGAGAGCGAACATTTCTGGTTCTCAGATTTTGTCCACAATGCTTGTTGCTATCATTTATTCTTAACTCAACTAGTGTTGGCAAAAGAGTGAGGGTTGGCATTCCGGGGCTCAAGAAAACGTGCGCGTATAATACTTGCCCGCCTGGGAAGCCTGGCGCTCCTACGGGCACGGACAACGTCCCCTGACAGCGCTCTTCTTTCCCCTGAAAATCCAGAAAGGGGAAACATGCGCAAACTGTAGCGGCGCGAGACGTGAATAGTGGCTTTATACGAAAATATGTTTGCCAGATGTTTTCTATCAAATAATCGAGAATTATTTTATGTTTACATTTTCACTACTTATCATTATTTCATGTTTATTTTCTTACTAAATTCTCCCTTATATAAACATCTTTGCTAAGTGACCAGAGTATTTTTGAACGACGAATTCTTTCCCTTTTTTCCTTTTGTATTGTGATGTTAAGTCATTCAGTTATTTAATGTATTTAGCTATAATGTGAAATAAATTAACAAGTCTGTTAACAATCGCTTACGGACGGAAAGCGCTTTAACAGACAAGAATATTTGTCTGTTAACCTTTCTAACCTAAACGTAGAAAGTTAATGCTTTAAGTCACTCTTAAGCAAATAGAATTATAAAATCTAGATACTCTTGAATAAAAGTTTTTAAATTTTACTCTCACCATAGAATTTGAAATCTGACTGATGTATTATTTCATTTTAATGGATAATTTCTTTGCCGTAAACAGAAAAATAGGAATTAATATGGCTAAATTTGTAACAATAACCGTCATGTAACTTCTCTTAAAGACAGCCTTTATACAACCCTTACTTTTAAATTCGCGCCAATTTCTCTGGACGCAGTGCCCGCGAGCTCTTGAAAGCTTGTTACCTTGCCCGTGACCTTGACATGCTTGACGTAGGGTAGAGAGAGAGATGGAGAGAGAAAGTGAGAGAGAGGGGGGATAATGTTTAATGTCAAAACTGGAAAATGTTTTCAATATTCACTATTATTTTTACTACACAGCAACTGCTCCACACTCAGACGCTCACGACGAAAGACTTCTAGGCTGTAACTTGGATCTTCGTGACTTGGGCAGTCGTCGCGTCGCATGCAAAGTTACTCACAGTTTCGGAGAGAAGTCGCGAACTTCTTCGACACGAATGCTTCGCCAAGATATCCTGATTTGCGGAGACAGTTAAGCCAAGTTATCAACTACGATTGTTTTAGTACAAAAGGATTCTTAAAGTGTTCCTTGAAAAAATTAAAATTTGTTATCCGAGTAGGTGACAAATAGTCATTATTCTAAAGACTTCTCAATATCTTTATAGAATTCAGAAATCAGAACCAGAGTTATTATAGTGATTTTGCTTTTAAGAGAATATTATTATTACAGTTAACATTATTATTATTATCATATATTATTATTAATCTCACTATTATTATTATTAATGTTTACACATTGCTGGCTCACTGGAAGACCTGGTTCTCATATAACAGCGGGCTTCTGACCAATTGTGTTATTTCTATTCATTTAAGAATCTGAATATTATTATCATATATTAGTATTAATCTCACTATTATTATTGTTGTTGTTATTAATGGTATTGTCATTATTCTTTGTATATTTATGTAATAGGGAATTCTCTTGAGAGATATTTAGGAGACTAATTTCCGGCCACTTACATAACTTATTCAAAATAACTGCGTATTGAAAATGATCTCGGGCCTGTGCATTGAAGTACGTTGAGAGGAGCAACCTCCGTGTGGGTGGGCGCCGGGGACGCTGCGCGGAGAGTCCGTCGCCGCGCGCCGCAACGCGCCGGGCAGTGCCAAGTAGGCCAGGAAGGCGCGAGGGCGGGGCGCGGGCGGCCCGGGCCCGGGGCGAAGGAAGCCCCCCGTCAACGAGGAACCCACCCCGCCGGCATCAAAGGGTTGCGCAACGCGTCATCGAACACGGCCTCGAAATGGGAGGCTTTCGATGGAGATGGTTCTTCGCCTTTCGGAATAGGAGGAAGCGTCATGATTGTAGCTACTTGGCTGTCCGGGAGATGCCGCATCCTAGGCAAAGGTGCCAACGTTTAAACTGCAATTCTGCGACCTTCTTCAGGGTGAATTGAGGTTGGAGAGGGAGTTTAAATGTTTCCTCGCCGTAGAGGTGGGTCAAATGAGAGCAAGCAAATCAGAGGTAGCCAAGCACCTACTCCATACGCGGAAGCCTACGCTCTCAAGCGTAATGTTGCGCCCAGATTCTTTGGTTGATATCTGAATAATGAAGAAATGGTCATTGATTTCCTTTCGACCAGACAATATGTCCAGTCCTGATTAGGTTAATACGTTCCAATTTTGCATTAATTTTGCGTGACTTTTTCATATTTTGCTCTAACCATACAAAACGTTTTAAAGAAAAAAATTGGAACCGGTTTTGAAAACTTCATCAGCATGTGTTTGTGAAAAATTGACAATATTTCAGACACAATACGTCAAACCTATTAATGTTTTGAACAAACATGCAAGGCATTTAAAAATCTAATTTTGTGAAAAAATTGGCTGGAAAATGGGATTTATAGTTCTCATATTGAAAGTGAATGACAAGTTCGAGGAAAATAAAATTTTGCAATCCATGAAATTTTAGTTTTCAATGAAAATTAGAACTATTGGTAATATTACTTTCCTCTATTCAAACATTGACATAATTTTTGGGGACGTTTTGGAAAGTTTTGAATCAATAAAGTTCTGTAAAACTGATGCGATTCAGTTCAAAATTACGCGAAAACAATTCAAATTTTGAAAAAATGTACATGATAAGGATCTAATATAGATGTGTACATTTCATTTAGAAAAAATCTCTAGCTTCAATAATGTACAGACCTGCGTGCGAAGTTGCAGTACGATAATGTGCCAGGTAATGTTCAGCAATGCGGCAATGTGCGAAGTTGTTGGAGAGGACGCGGAAAATTTCAATACTGCAAGTTTGAAAACAGAAATTTATAAGAAAATCGGAAATATCTTCATCTATACTTCTAAATCTAAATTTAAAAGTCCTTCACTCTATTCGAGCAAAAAATTGCAAAGAAAAAATCAAAAGATTTTGTAGAAATGTTTGAAAAATTCCTAGAGGCATATTTTAAAATAGGTAGGCCTATTCCCCAAACTTTAAAGAATAGTTTTTCACCCGTGTTCCTATCGTCTTTATGACGCACATTTGCTACGAATAAGTTATTTGGCTCGAAATTCATACATCAAAGATTCGTCCAGTTGGAACACAGATTGACTCTAAAGCGCGGCGCGGATGTGCGGGTACGAAATAGCTGTGGCGGCGGGCAAGCTGAGGGAGGGGGCGCAGAAAGTTATTCCGGGACATAGAAGACGCTCACTGCGCACCAGTCGCCGTTTCCGCTGTCCGCCGCCTTCTCCCGCGACGCCCTACCGCTCGCTTCCACCAACCCCTCCCCCTGCCTCCTTCTAAACCCGCCGCCCATCGTCACAACCCACCTGCACACCGCACGCAGCCCGCCGCCCACTGGACGCCGCCCACTGCACACTGTCGCTGATTGCCTCCTGCCGCTTATCACCCTCTGTCTACTGTTCACTACCCCCTCTGCCCCTCTTCCCCTTCTACCTCCTCTGCCCCCACTGCTCCTTCTGCCCTCTCTGCCCCCTGCCTTCTCTGCCTCCTCTGCCCGTTCTGCCCTCTATCCCCCCACTGCTCCCCTGCGCCCTCTACCTCCTACCCCCTGCCCCTTATGCCCTTTTTGCACTCTATGCCACCTCTTCCCCTTCTGCCCTCTCTAGCCCCCCCGCCCCTCTTCCACTTCCGGCCCCTCTGCCCCCCCCACTGCTCCCCTTCCCCGTCTACACGCTGACCTCTCTACCCCTTCTGCTCTCTCTAGCCCCTACTCCCTGCCCCCTATGCCCTCTCTGCCCCTTCTGCCCCCTCTGCCAACACTGCCCTTTCTGCTATATCTGCCCCCTGTCTCCTCTACTCTTTCTGCCCCCTCTGTACTACCCCCTGCCCCCTCTATCTTCTGTTCCTCTGCCCCCTCAGCCCCCTTTGCATCTTCTGCCCTCTCTGCCCCCTATGCCTCTTCTGCCCTCTCTGTCCCCTGCGCCCCCTCTGTCCCTACTCCCCTTTTGTCCTCTCTCCCACCGTACGGCCATTCTGACCCCTCTGCTGCCACTGCCACCATGCCACCCATCGATCACTGTCCAGTGCCCGCCTTTTCTCACTCTCTACTAGCCGCCCACCGCTCAACACTCAATGCTTGCCACGCACTGGAACTCACAATCACAATCACTCAGTGGCGAATTCACCCCCACTATCTATGACCTTCTGCCAACGTTCAGGTAGCACTTCAATGCCTCGCCTCATTTTGTTTTGACTGGACTGACTCGTTTGGTTTCGACTGGAAGAAATTGGTTAGCCATTGATAAAGTGAAACTTCATCAGGATTCACTTGCCCCTGAATGTGGTTAGAAAGAGAGCGGAAATCTGGAAATCTGAGGGGGCGAGGGGAGTTCCCAGTCAAGTTCAGCAATCACACCTTTGGTAAATTGCGCTGTATGCGGACGAGTGTTATCATGGAGTAATAAGACAGGTTGTTGTCTTTGTTATTTGTTGTCAATAGCAACAGCAGCCGTCTTAGCTGCTCACTATACACAGCAGAGGTAATAGTTATGTTGTCGGTAGAAGTTAACGGTGAAGAATGCCATCTTTGTTCCACCAACCACACTGTATGATTTTCTGTGGATGGGCACCATCCTTGCCACGGGAAGTTCCTGTTTTTGATTTCTCGTTACCGGTGACGATGTTCGAAAGGAATGCTGTGTGCATATCACAAGCCAACCTGTGCCGGTCAAGGAAAGTCAAACAGATGTTTACTCGTTGATTTTTGTTACGGTCACTTAGCACATGTGGTACCCATATACCCCATTTTTGTTCTTTATTCATCGAATGCAAATGGCGTACAAAAGTTTGCAATCACATTAAAAAAACTAGCACCATTTCCAGCGCTGTTTGACGAGGATTCTCATGATGAAAGACATTCAAGAGATTTTCTTTAAAATCTGAAGGTCTTCGAGAACGTGGATCATCAGACAAGTTAAACACCGCTGCTCGAAAGCGGGAAAACCATTTTATGTTGTTCTTTCAGCACGTGCTTCATTCCCGTACATTTCCAAATTGTTCTCGCAGCTCTTGCTGCACTGGATCCTCGGTTAAACTCGAAGAGTAAAACGTGTCGGATTTTCTCACTTTTCTTAACTTGACATTCCAGATTCGTTTGTCTGAAATATATACAAACTAGCGTACCCGTGCGAGAACTCTTGCATGTTAAACCCCCTATTTTTCTATTTCCATATTAAACCTGTAATATATCTTTTTCTTCAAGACCTTATCCTCCACTTGTTCTATATGTCTCCTAGTAATTGATAACATTTCAATACTCCCTTGTCAATACAAACTATTTTTATTTAATATTACCACGCAGAGGGGTACACCCGTGTAGTTCAACCGCACAGAATATCAAGTAATTTGTTTAATGTCACATACAGTTCAGATTCTACAAGCTCTGAACAGGTGGGGTAGAATCGAGAAGCGTCGAACCAGCAAAAATGTAATAGAATGTTCAAGAAGATCTCAGGCCTTTGGCCTCAAAATTTCAGCTTTTAAGGCCCTAAAACGCTTATTTTAGGAATTATTAAACGATACAGATTCCAAAATGCGGCCGAATGTTGCGAGTTGCATTTGACATGAATATTTAAATGCGTATTTTGAAACAAATCCTTCACATTTTTAAAGTCAAAAATTAATTCGTCACTTATCCGTGAAATTCTCTTTCTTTAAAGACCTCATTTATAAGGATTAGTCTCGTGTGAGCCGCAAAAAGTATATATACTACTGAAATAATATCGGAGACGATCATACGTTCACAAATCAAAAAAACCTGTGTTTAACTCAAATTACAAACTACCTTAAAACAACGGAATGACAATAAACAATTCCTTCACGCCGAATTGTTGCCAACTCAAAAAAATTACGCACGAGCTTATGGGTCGACCCAATAATGTATGAGTTATGAAGCTCAAACCATCGCGGGGTGTTAGGACCTTATTACTAACAGGAGGGAGGTGATACGTCTGTAGTTGCTTTTGCCAATTGTTTTTTAAGTAAATCTCAAGGATAGTGCCAGTCTCTAAATTGGTAGCTGAATGCGACCTCCACCTCTTAGCAAAATGTTATAGTTATAAGTTGGCAATTAAGCGAAGAGACAAATAAAAGTAAAAAGAAAGCCATGATACTTATTAAAATTCAAATATTAAAAGAAGATTCAATCGCAAATGTCACCAAGGTAATAAAAGCTCTAAAAAACGCCTTATGATGTACTATACGCGGAAAACTATTGAATGTGTTTAGACGTAAAGAAAATATAGATGACGGTAAAAGAGGAAACAAATGAGTCTATTCCCAAATTCAAACGGGATACACCGGATGTCATCTGAACGACGCCAACTTTGAAAACCATTGACTTACAACAGATTCCAATGTTATGAATCTATTGATTTATAATGTATCGAAGCACGTGTTGTGTAGCGTGTTCCTCTTCAATATTTATCCTGTTTCTACATTGCATATTTCGAGGAAGAATTTTGATTTGTTGTGTTTCTTACGATGACGTAAAGACAAAACAAAAAAACAGTTGAAAATCAAATGTTGATAACCTCCCGCTTTTCTAAATTGTATTATTATTATTATTATTATTATTATTATTATTATTATTATTATTATTATTATTATTATTATTATTATTGTTTTAACTTTCAACTATTTATTGTGAAAATGTTGGAATGGGATTCTGGTACTCAAGATAACGTACGCAAATATTCTTCTCCCCCGTACGTCATATTCTATTTTTGACTGTTTTTTGACCAAATAAATCAAATCAAATCGTTCAAGACAAAAAACTGACATTTTTTTGATCCCTCCAAAAATTATAGTGTAACTATAGTAGAAAGAGTTGTGTAAATGCAGAAAAGTGGTTTAACTACAATAAGAAAACTGTGCTGTGCCCCCAAAGCAGCCTACTTTCCTCAATATCTCAGCTACAAACATTGTTGATAGTGTTACCAATGTTGCGGGTCCTAATGGGAGTATTTTAAGGTTTGTTTGTTCTTACTATCCAGTCATATCTAATGAGATTATCAATTTCTGTGGCTGCAGAAGAATTATTTTTAAGATCTTCTTTTCCATTTCATTTTATTTTACCTCATTCATATAATACTCAGTAATTACTACTAATTTCCTGTGCTTGTTGGGGCGCCAATAAAACATCCGAGATTCTGCACGCGGTGGAATATTGCGGACAAGGCTCCAGATTTGTAAGCAAAACATCGCTTCATACTATGCAGTTTCTACGCTGCAGATGAATTGAGGAGTTTCGAAACATACATACTCATTATAACTTCACTAAATTTCAATAAAATCGCTGGTTATTGTTTATCGTCACATCCACGCGGTATTTTATCAAGTGAAGTTAAAAAACATTGCAATGCTAGAGAGTTGATAAAATCTATTTTATTAACAGGTAAAACAAAGGATTGCTTGAAAATCAGAAAGTATCCACAATGTTATGTTATACTAGCGACATGTGTCAGAAAAGTGCTATCGAAGAAAACTTTACAAAATGGTTTTCCAAAAAATTGCTTGGCTGTTTAAGATGAGTAAGAATTCAGTCGGTACGCCTACAGAAAAGGAGAAATAACACAAACAAATATCTACATTTTTCTGTCAAATTGGAAACTGCAAAACATCGATTTTAGACTTTCCCCATGTTCTTAGGTACATAACTATGTATATAACAAAACCATAGGAACCTCTCACATGGTCGAAGACTACATTCTTTCAATTTCTGGGTGCATTGGAAATAAGTAATATAGAGTCCAGCAGTAAGAAAGTGTTATATTCTTTTCATATGTGATTTCCTAACAGCAATTATTTGGGATTCATTACCCTACCAATTGATCGCATTTATTGTTTTTGTTGTGGTTGTTGTTTTGTTTCATCCCTCTCCAAGTAAACACGAGAAATACAATGTCATCATTCGAAGTAGGATCTGGGATCCCACAATTATATTGGTCAGTGCTATTCCGAGCTTTCCCTTCTATAAGTACTAGAAATAATCCCCTCCATGTTTAGTTTCCATAATAGCATAAGTGGTTTCAGTAATAGAACTGCACTGTGGTCTAAATTTGTCACTAGCTTCAACATTCGTCGTTCGCTTACGCAAGTTGTAATCATCTCTTGTAAATAGTAGCTGTTCATGACCGGATGTTAACATTTGCGAGACCTCTGTTTGTTGCACGTAAGCGAGGTAGTTGATTTGTGCTCTCTTCAACAAAATGGGGGAAGATTCGATCAAGGAGACTTTTAGCCTGTAGTTTTGAATCTCTACTAAACACCAGAGTCGAGTTTAATTCTACGATCGACAACCTTCTGTATTCACCTTAGAAATTAACGGTTGCTATCGAGGTAGAGAAGCCGAAAGAGGGACAGGCAGACAGTGAGTATACAGACACACAGACAAACAGAGAGACCAGGAGACAGGCAAACAACCCGACAGAAAGGCAAACACTGATGAAAGAGTTCACTTGCTCCTCTCTTTGTCAACCAATAGTCAACGAAAATTTAGTTTTACGTAAGTGGTAGTGTACCCGTGAAATGATGCAACAAGTGAGGATTTTTCTTGCCTACAGAAGAAACGTGATAGTTGTTCTTTTCGTTTTCTAAAAACACTTCATAGGGGAGTTTCATTGTAACGTTATGTTCTGGTTTTAAATTTTTTTTCACCTGAATGAGTGCGTTATTTCGCTGTTTGGCACCGTCGTAGATAAAAGTAATTAACGAAACGAGTGATTAAAGAGGGGTATAATTGCATGAGTGGTATGTTCAAGAAAACGAACGACGATAGGAGCGAGTTTTCTTATTTACAACGAGTGCAATTATACCCAATTTATCCACTTGTTGCTTTCAATAATTTTTCGTTTCCATTTAAGAATAATTTAAATCTTCAGAAATTCAAGCATATCTTTACTATTTGAGGCATACATTTATTGACGTGTTGCGTCTGAAAAAGATATATTTTAGTAGACCGTGCATTGTGTTTGTTTGCTTGAAATGTGGAAGTGGACGGTATTGAACCTATTCCGGATGAAATATTAGAAGAAGATGACAAAGCCATGAAAACATTACTTCCCACGAAAAGTTAAAGACGGGCATGAGAGATAATACAACATGTATAAATATTGGGAAGTAAAAATAATAGTCACTTCTGGTACAGTTTTGCTAGTATACGTGTTTTAGAACGGGTTAACACAACTGACGTTTATATTTTTTTACTAAGAGTAAATTTTTTACATGTATGTATGACTTAGTAAAGTCATCCTTAATT